>OV651824.1:27219184-27260182 GCA_927349885.1 Psylliodes chrysocephalus | reverse complement strand
ACGGCGCCCCACACGAAAAAAAAGCCAGAGATATTTTTTGTGACAAATTTAATGAGGAATTCAAAAATAATTTTTATTTTAAAATATCTTAGTAGCGTACCATTTTTTTCTTTAAATGAATTGAGATCATTACTTGTATGCACGCCAATGATGAACATAAAATTCTTAATTGCATGTCAAAAAATGCGGAATAACTATCACTTAAAATCATTTGCATATCTTGACCGGTTTCAGAGAAAATTGAAGGAAAGTTAGAAGGAAAGTTAGGAGGAAAGTTAGGAGGAAAGTTAGGAGGAAAGTTAGGTGAAAATTAATGAAAAGTTAAGAGAAAATTAAAGAAAAGTTAGGAGAAAATTGATGGAAAGTTAGGAGAAAATTGAAGGAAAGATAAAAAAAATTTGAAGGAAAGTTAGGAAAAAATTAAAGAAAAGTTAGGAGAAATTTAAAGAAAAGGTAGGAGAATATTGATGGAAAGTTAGGAGAAAATTAAGGAAAAGTTATAAAAAAAACTGAATAATAATCAATTTTTCTTTAAGACTATTTTAGTAAATATTACTATATCTTTAATCTGATATATGTTTTCAACCTATAAGAGCATTTATATTATACATACTTTATACCGGGTGTTCAAATTATAGTGTTACAGTTAAATACCGCCGAAAATATACATTTTAGAAAAAAAGTTTCGAACAAAAGTTTTATAGTTTTTGGGGGAAATATTTTGGCCAAATTAATTTTTTTATAGCTGACCATAATATGGCCATATCGAGGTAGACTTTGTTTTTTTAAATGGGAACCCCATTTTTTTTTAAATATTCTTAAAGTATATACAAAAATAAGAAACTTTTGATGGAAATATTTTTTTTATACGACTTTTACTTTTTGAGTAACAGCTACTTAAAAATTTTGCGAAAAAAAGTTGGCCATATTATGGTTGGCTATAAAAAACGATTTTAGTCAAAAAATTTTCCCCACAAAACTATAAAACTTTCGTCTCAAACGTCTTTTTTATAATAGGCGGTATTTAGCTGTAACACTTTAATTTGAACACCCGGTATATAAATTTTAAACGAGAAAGTTATGAGAAAATTGAAGGAAAGTTAGGAGAAAAGTTAGGAGAAAAGTTAGGAGAAAAGTTAGGAGAAAATTGATGGAAAGTTAGGAGAAAATTGAAGAAAAGTATACTAAATTCAAATTATTGAATAAGACCTGGTCCTGTGATTTCTTAATAAATAATTAACAAACAAATTTGGCTAGTTATTCTGATCTTCTTAAGTAGAATATGTGCTGAAGGCGGATTAATTTGTATCACTATTCAACGTGGACAATTGTCGACAATTTTTTTTGTGCAATGTTGATTAATTATTAAACATTAGTTTCATAACAATAAACTATGGAGAAGTGATAAAGGTTATGTCAAGGGGATGCACAGGGCTTTTTTCACAGGGAAGGTTCTTCACCATAGGAGACCATCCTTGTAGCAGATACCCAGTGGCGGCTCCAAATCACTGAGGCTTCGACCGGAGGCTCAACATCTCTATAGTTTGAACTCTATAGTTTAGACGTCTTTTTTGTATGTGAATCGCGATTTTAATAGTTAGTCAAAGGTTGTGACATGTGTCCTAAATATTGGAGTTGGTGAGTTAATATTTTATTGTCTATTTGCTAATTAAGTTTCATATTTGTGTATGTATATTATATATATTTTTTTTTTTGAGTAAACTTTGTGTTTCCTTCTGTCTTTAGAGATTTTAATTCTCGAATAAATTCTTTATATAAAGGGTTGCGAAGTTTCAAGGCAATAGAATTCTTACGCTATTTACGTTAAGAGTGATACATATTTAATTATTAAAGAACACGTAAATCGTGACATTTTTTAATTAAGAACACGCATAACGTCACAATATGCAAATCTTAGCCAAACTTATGATCTGATAGGGTGTATACTATTCAGCATTTGATAAGCCAAGTGCAAGGTGGCACCACACTGTAGTTATAGAGGCACAAATACTGCTTCAGAGCTTCCTCATCAATCTAGAAATACATCAGATACCAGCAAGATTTTGGGAACTCTAACTATAAATATACATAAAACAAACACTGGGTTATGGCAAACTAACACAGCATTTAATCAATATATATTTCACTTTTCAATACTATAAAATAACAACATCACTAGCTCGCTGCAAAAAATGTTAGAAATAAAAAACTTTGGAAATAAATAAAAACCTGTATGTACATACCTACTAATTTCTATTGGGGCTTTCATAAAACAAACACCTGGCTGGAAGACAATTCCTAAGATATAACCTGGGAACAAAATCTTCTCATCAATAACAAGTAGCAAAATTCTCCATGTTATAAAAATAACTTTCTTGGGTTATTTTTATTACTTCTTAGCAAGTAATTCTTGCTATTCCAAGATGACATAAAGATTGGTTGAGTTAATAAAGCTTACTTAGACTTTCCCCTAAAGTAACGTGAGCTTATACCATTGTGAAGATATATGCCGCGATATTTGCTTTTCCGTTTGCTTTTCCCAAATAGTACATAATGTATTTAAATTCTTTAATTCATTTATTAGACATTCATTACCTGTACTTTAACGGCATTCATTAATATACAGATTTTCATTAAGTTTACAGCCAATAGAAATGCAATATCACAGCAAAATTTGGTAAAAATCGTATAGGTATGCCATGAACATCTAACAGATCTAAAATTTATCAGATTGACATTTTATTGTTAGATTTTAGTTAGTAAAAATCATGAAAATTATAAAATCGCCACAATAGCCACAAATAAATTATTACTTACTATCAAAATCCACAAAAGAAATAATTGAAAAAATTGAATTGGACTAGAAAGTAGTATTAAGTGTTTATATGAAATAACAAAATAAAAATTTGCAGATTACGCAAAAATAACAGAGAAATTTAAGTTAAAACTTGCGAATTTTGATGATTCTAACCTAATATTTTTTGATTTTCGTGTAAGGCATGTACATGGTTTCAAACGTTTCAATTTATAACAAAATCTAGATTAATAATTAATAGAATCGATTAGGTACATTTATGAATCGAATACATATTAAAAAGACAATTATTGGAAAGATATTTTTTTGGATAATCCAATTTTTTTATACTTACATTTTAGGCATTAGGAAAAATAGTACTTTTTTTTTTAATTATACCACCGGAACCCCCAGAAAGTACCTTATTTTTAGCGTAAGATTTCCAAACACTTTAAAAAGAACTACTTGTATTAATTTATTTCGTTGCTTTTTTCCTAAAAAAACTTTTAATTGCCAGTCACATCCAGCGAATTTTTTATTCATTTTGATTAATTTGTACATATTAACTAAATATTAATATTAATTCATCTATAAAATAATAATCAATAATTATTTTGGGCTATCCAAAAGTTTTTAAACTTTCAAACAAGAGAATTAATTAGTCTGACGAATGATTTGTCAATCAAAGTCAATCACTAAATCAACTAAAGAGGATAGCCGAATTTATTCAATTTCTACAGAGTCTGGCGCGGCGTGACGTCACCACCTGAAAACTTTTGGCCGTCTCATTTAAAACGTACATAAATACACTTTATTTTTAAATTACGTTTCATTTTATTTATTTTTAAACTAAAAGATATTTCAGATTATTTTACCAGAGAGAAAATTAAACTCATCTGAAAATTATAGAAGTAAATAGGTAATTAGAAGATAATACATTTAAATACAAGGGCCATGTTTTCTTAACATCCTTTTATTGAACTCATACCTACACCATAAAAGCACGTTCGACCCACTACGTCCCAACTACCGTAGAAGCGAGAACGCTTGACCGATGTTTTGAAATTTGCGCGCACCCTTCTTACATTTACACCATAACAGCCAGCTATGCTCGTTCCACTAACGGCCTTACCCCTAGAAGCAAGAACGAGCGAAGTAAATTTGCCCTTTTTACACCTACACCATAAGAGTCAGCTACGCTCGTACTACCAACGGTCAATCTTATCACAAGAGGAAGGAGCAAGCGAAGGGAACGCGCCCGGCCGACGTTTCGAAATTTCCGTGCGCGAATTTCGAAACCTCGATCTTGCGCGCCCTTTTTACACCACCACCATAAGAATCAGCTACGCTTGACCCAACAACGGCCTTAATACTAGAGCAAGAAGCGAGCGCACCTGGCCGACGATTCGAAATTCACGCGCGCGAATTTCGAAACGTCGGCCAGACGAGCCTATTTTACACCTACATTATAGGCGTTAGTTACGCTCGTTCCACCAATGGCCTTACTACTAGATGAAAGAGCGATCGAAGCAAACGTGCCTGGTGGCCGAACGTTTCGATATTTGCGTACGCAAATTTCAAAACGTCAGCTACGCTTGTCCCAACAACAGCTTTACAACTAAAGCAGTGATACTTAAAGTGTGCTCCTCGGAGCCTTGGGGCTCGGCAAAGCCTTTGTGGGGACTCCACGAAGAAAATAATAATTATAACAGAAAAAAGCAGTACTATGATTACAAAAGGGAAGGACCCGGTTTAGAAGTCACAAAGAGGAAGGAGGATATGATTTAGCTTGGAGAACCTTTTTTGTCACTAAGAAGAAGGAGGATATGATTTTGCTCGGAGGGCTTTTTATTTAGAAATGTGTTTAGGGCCCCGTCAAATATTTCGCTTTTATTACTACCAATACCATAAAAACTACACTCGTCCTACCAAAGGCACACCTCATTGACTTCACCCGCTGTTTTCTGTAGTGGTTAGGACGTGAGTGAGACGAGCGCAACTTACTCTTATGATTTAGGTGGAAAAATGGAGCACTCGAAATGACGGCCGAGTGCGCTCCCTGTTTTCTGTAGCGGTTAGGACGTGGGCGGGAAGAGCGTAGCTAACTCTCATAGTGTTATTGTAAAAAGAACGAGAGTGAATTTTAAAACGTCGGCCAAGTGCGTTCTTTCTAAGGTAGTTGGGATGTAGAAAAACGAGAGTTATAAATTCCAAAATGGAACTTTTATTTTTTAAAATTTTATTAAGTATAAAATACACTTAAATGGATATCTGAACTAAAGCTACTTCGAATAACTAACTCAAATAACTAACTAGTTCAAAATAACTAAAGACAAATAACTATAGTCAAGTAACTAAAGACAAATAACAACAATAATAAGGTTCTACTCCTATTTATAAAGTAAAACTGATTATTAATCAAAGATAATATATAAAAGAGTCTATTATATTCTCAATATATAACTCGAGCGCATTTTTTGTGTCAGATAACTTGTTCACTTTTTAAATAATAATAGATTCACAAAAAGCGTTTTGGATAAAATGTTTATGAAATAAATCAGGTTATATCGGTAAAAATATACTAGGAGCACTATTAATCCAAAATAACGAAAGGATATTTTTTTAGTAGTATACCCTGTATTCGAGCTAATAAAGTTAGCACAATGCAGTTTTAATGGTTTTATTTTAGGTTTTTCACTGTTGGGTTCTAATTAACAGTGCTGTTACTAAAGTGGCGCTGGGAAACAGTAACAAAGCCTACACAGAACACGAGGCGAAATAACCTTAGCAGCTAAAGCTGATGAAACATACAAAAAAAAAATACAGTACTAAAAAAATATATTCTTGCTGAATTTTGGAATAATGGCCAACCCAGTATATCTTCTATTTACTTATACTGATAACTTGAATAATTTTATAAAACTTTTACTCAAAACCTATTACAAATTTATTTTTAGTAAGTTGCATTAACTTTTGTACACTTTGCGTATAAATTTCGACTTCTAAATATTTTATAACTAACATGTCAAATTTCTCAAATATGTGTTGTTTGAGAAATATTTTTAGATAACATGGCGGCAACTTATTACCTATTTTACTTACTCCTGTAATTTTGGGATGTTTGTAATTTTCTGTCTGGTTAAAATGATGTTTTGATTATCTGAAATAAATAAAATAAAAAAGGTGTATCCATATATTTTTAATGAGTTCCGGCTACACCATTGAAAGCATCCAGGGGTAACGTCACGTTATGGCTGACTCAACAGAAATTGAACGAATTCAACCATGCTCTTTAATTCTTAAAGGCGTTAGTTGACTCACTTTATTTTTCTATGCATTTATTTTTATACTATCACAGATTTAACAATATAAAATAACAATTAGCAATATTTATTATTTAAAAGTACATTAGAAAAATATTATTATTCGAATTTCGATCCCAGTTCAATGTTTTGAAATGATTTTTAAATAACAATTCAGTATTTTTGTTACTACGATATACATTAAACTTAAAATGAAATTGAAATAATTTGTAGTACCTGCATATGAAAATAAACATTTTAATTAAATATAATTTATTTCATATACAGGATGTTAATTTAGTATGTGAATATAAAGAAAAATATTCAAATCTGAATATACTGGCGACTCTCATCTTGACTCACGAGGTCGTTCCTGACACACGCTTTTCTACAGTTTGATCATCTTAGGTGAGCCATTTGATTGTCCCTTTTTTTTAGAAATATTGCATTTGATCACTTTTTCTTTTTTGTTCATTGCCTAAATTGTTATTTTTGTAATGTCAGAACCAAATACCTCCACTGCTGAGGGAATTGACTCATTAGAAAACCTGAAAAATATCAGATTTCCAGCTTCCTGGTCTACCAAACCAGAACTCTGGTTCAAGTAGTTAGAAAGTCAATTTTTCATTTACAACGTTAAGGTTGACAAGAGAAAGTTTCATGTCACTGTGGCGCACTTACGGGCAGATATTTTCAGCGAGGTTTTTGACGTAATTAGTTAACCTACAGTAAATAATTTATATGATTTTCTAAAGGACACAATTCTCAGTAGATTAACGCTATTGGAGGAACCGCGTTTGAACAAATTACTGTCTAGTTCAGAATTGGGCGATAAAAAGCCTTCCATATTTTATAGGGAACTTATGCAAATAGCAGGTGACAAAATAGTTGATGAAAAATTATTGATTAAATTATGGAGGAGGCGGTTACCGGACGTAATTAAAATCACCCTAACCCCCTCCAGTTAACAAGATCTCTCTCACTTATTGACACTCGCGGATAAAATTTGGAAGACGCTTAGAAAAAATTCAAATTCTGTCTTTGAAGTTCACGACCAGTGTAAGCCAAGCGAAATATCAAGCTTGAACAAAACGCTTACTAATTTTATTGATCAGTATTAAACTATTTTCAAAACCATTTTAGATAAACAATCCGAATTTGAAAGAGATATGTCCCCTCTTAAAAATAATTCTTCACAAAATAATTTTTCGTCAGACTGTTACAAAAATCATAAATGAAACAGTTCATCAAATTTCTAGAGGTGTTCGACGCCCAGACAGAGAACGCGCTACGTGTGACTAAGATAGCTATTGTACAGTCTGCTAAACAAGTTATTTTAAATAGTTTTTAATATTTTTAGGTAATTAAATTTTAAAAGTGTGGAATAGTTTAGGGATTAAATTGGTCTGATTGGACTTTCTTAGAACGTTTTTAAAAGCAGCTAAAGATAGTATGTAGAATTGAAAATAATTATTATGCCATAAAAGGTGTTTTGGAATTCCTTCAACCTTTTGAAATTGAGTCAGAAAATATAAATTTTATAGGATAGCGGAAAATACCTATAATTTTTTTGTAGGCCTTTGTAAATCGTGGAAATAGTTTATATTTTATTTCTACCTTATTAAGGAAAATGGTACCTATTATTAATAACGGTTGTTTCTGAAACATTACTAAAATTTTCGAAATTTTGTTTTTCTACAAAATAATAAACTATACTATTTAGAAAAAAATTTATTTCTCTTATAATTTTATAAAAAATAACAGGGGAATATTTACATTTCTTGATCTATTAAACAAAACGATAAATTATCTCGACGAATGACACCATGTTCTAGTACGGAAGCTAGCTTTACATTTTTGTTGGTGGTTTCATATCAATTTTTTTTAATTGTAGTTTACACGTACATATACCTCTTAACACTTGTTTGCTTTATTAAAAAAGTGTGTTGTTGTGATTTACGTCGAAATAAGTCAAAAACAACTTGAAACCCCATATAAAATCAAAAAGGAGAAACGGAAAAAAATTGAGCCTGTAAATGAACACAACTCAGAAACAAAAATAGCTATCTAATAATAAAAAAATAAAAATTTTTTCATGTGCAGCTTCATCTATATCAATAACTGTTTTTGGTTTTTTAATGGTTTTTCTTGGTGATGAAAATTCTGATATCTCACGGTTATCGATTCTTTTTTTCTCTCCAGAAATGCGGACGACAGTGTTTTTAGATACTCCTGTGGCTGCAGCAACACGATCATTTACATTTTTAAATGGTATTGAAGGTGAATTAAAGTTTCCTTCTCTTCTCATAAACTCTATAACATTGGCTATTATTTCGCGAGATTGACTGTTAATCACGCGGCCTCTTAATTTGCTATTAAACTCCATACTTAGGTTCTATTAAACTGTAATGAGCAAAAAACACAAACGAAAATAAAAGAAATGTTTTAGCGAAATTTACATCTGACATTTACGTCTGAATGAAATAGTGAAATACTTGATACGCAGAGTGCACTTTCATTGCGTAAATCCGTCGGGATGCCTGTCAGTAGTGCTTTCTCTGTCTAGCCGTCGAAAGCCTCTAGAAATTTGATGAACTGTAATGTCAAAATCACAAGGGTAGATCAAACAGCCGCGATAGATCAGGAACCTTAAATTATCATCGTAGTAAGAGTCGTGATAAATCAGGAAATTTGTGGTTTTACCATAGAACGTGGTCCCCCGTGGTCCCCCCACTAATTTCTTTGAATAACTGGAAACGAAATTAATTTTGAAAAGTTTTATTTTCGAATATATAAAAAAAACAATAAACAATAAATATGGTGCATTGAGTTTTGGTTGATGAATGCGTGATTTTACGTGGAAAATTTTTTGTTGTTTTTCTTGGTCTCTCTCTCTCTCTCTCTCTCTCTGCAGCTTAGCAACGGCTGTCCTTTATATATTACTTCCAATCTTCTGCCTACTTGGATCTTCAGATATTCCTGTAAAGATTGACAAAAAGAATAGCATAAAGAAAAAACTAAATGGTTATCACTCTAAAAACATTGCATATAACCAAAAAATAAAAATAATGACATAAAACGTCAAACATGAAAGAGCAACTGAAATGTCATAAAAATCATTTGGAAGTTTGTGTTCGCCAAACGAGATGCCAGCACCACAGTATAGTTGTCAAATTTTCTTGATACGAACTTCGATTTGTTTTTAAAGCATTGGTGCTTCTTGGATATGTAGAACTTTAATCGAACAGAAGTCCTTTGGTTGTATGGTTGTCGAATTCGCTTGATACGAGCATCGATTTGTTATTAAAGCATTGGTACTTCTTGGGTTTTAGTATGGAGAACTGCAATCAAATGGAAGTTCTTTGGTTGTTTAAAGCGTTTGATGAAGTATTAAGAACTTTAATGGAACGGAAGTACCTTGGTTGTATCGTAGTCGAATTCGCTTGACACGAGTTTCAATTTGGTTTTAAAGCGTTGCTTCTTGGATTTAAGCTCGGATCTGGTCAAACTTGTGTTATTAAGGTTGGCAGAAGGACTTCATTTTTTTGTTTTTCTTCATGTTGAAGTTTGCTTTTTCCATAGGTTTCTTAAATATTTAAACTTTTGCTTGAAGGACCATGATCATTCTTTAAAATAAATTTTATAATTAATACGATAAGATGGTTTTCACGAATCTCATTTTAGAGATAATTTTGTAAAGTATACTATCACATGTTGTTAGTCAATCTCTTTATTTTTCATTTGCATTTATATTTATACTATCACAAATTTAACAATACAAAATAACAATTAGCAATATTTAATATTTGAAGGTAAATTAGAAAAATATTATTATTCGAATTTCGATCCCAGTTCAATATTTTGAAATGATTTTAAAATAACAATTTAGCATTTTTGTTCTTACGATATACATTAAACTTTAACTGAAATTGGAATAGTTTATAGTACCTGCATATGTTAATTTAGTAAGTGAGTATAAAGAAAAATGTTCAAATCTGAAAATATTCATTACGACACTCGCCAAGGCCTCGTGTCGTAATTCTCATACTCATGTCTTAATAGCTATCATTACATACTCGTTGCATATTATACTAATTAAAATCGAAATATACCCATTCGTACATAAAGGAGTAAATCATTTGCAAAAACAGTGTTTTTTAAGCTATTACATTTTTTGTACTATTTCTACCTACCGAAAACCATTATTTAATACATGAATCGTTTAACAAAATACCAATGATATATTAATGGATTCCTAGTCGAATTACATTTCCCAACTTGTGAATATTTCATCGGATTTCAATGAAATTAAAAAGATTATTTGTGGAAAACCGTGTCTGATAAATAATTAAACAAAACAAAAAGGCGCTTTCACTACGACCGATTATAATTGTCCCGTAAGGGCGGATTTTGTATTTAATCGGAAAGGGAGAAAACTGAGCAACAATGGGTTTATTTACAGCTGTAAACTGGCACGTTTTCAGATAAGAATTATTACTGAGAGTAGTAGATTGAGAGTTCTTCATTGTGTTTGTATAGGGAGTAGAAAGATTGATTGCATCGTTATTTCAAAATATTGAATGGTCTGTTTTGAGAAATAATTCTTCGTTTCGGCAATTTTTAAAGTATAAACGAAAAAGTTCTAGGAAATATTTTACTGGGAATATCTATTAAATTTGTGTTATTGCTAACAAAAAATAATCATGGGTAAGTTATATTATTTATATATTATTGTTCCTGATTATTGTTCCTGACATAGTTATGATCTTGTAACGTGAAATATCACTGTGACGACATCGTAATCCCCACAAAATCTTACCTTTAGTTTTAAATTACATATGATTTCCTCCGAGCAATTACTACTAGAGAGAGTTTATCTGATTACAAGATAATTGTATTTACGTTAGAAAGCGACATTTCGGAGACGATCCTCAGGAGGAATCCTATAAAAATAGACAATACTTGAGGCATACAAATCAAGCTGTCCTATTTAAATAAATAGAACTAGTGCTCCTTGGTGGAACCGTGATCTGTCCGAAGTGCGGAGGCTCTATAATAGGGACAAGCACAGCAAAGATTGGCAAAGCTACATCCAGGCACTTACTACTTACAACAAAAAAATCACAAAAGCTAAACGTAACAGCTTCAGAAAATTCTGCTAGGATATTAATTCTACACCTGCGGCAGCGAGACTGCACAGGGCCCTGGCAAAAGGGAGAGCTGATACAGTTATGGCATTAAAGAAACCAAATGGACGCTTTACGGAGAGTGAGGAGGAAAGCTCGCCTCTTACTTGAAACTCACTTTCCTGGAAGCACACCTTTTCTAATAAGGGACACAACTAAGGCAAGCAAGCCCCCAAGAGAGGCCGCTGTAGTGGCCAAACACATATGCAGTAGAAATCGGTTAAAGTGGAACGTAAACACTTATAAATAGTCTAAGTCTCCAGGTGTGGATGAAATATTTCCTGCCTTGCTTTAGCAGGCACAGGAAGAAATACTGCTAAACATAATCTGGTTATCTCGGAGCAGTCTGGAACTGGAATATATACCAGAAGTATGGAGAAGGACCAGAGTCCCTTATTCTAAAATAGGGAAAAAGGATACCACACATCCTAAATCCTTCTGACCAATCAGCTTTACATCCTTTGCATTAAAAACAATAGAGAGGGCTGTTGATAATTATATCAAAACGGAAGTCCTGGAGAGGGTGGTACTCCACCACAGCCAGCACGCGTACCGAGCAGGAATATCTACAGCTGACTGACGTAATTCAGGATTCACTGAAAAACAAAAAAACGGTTGTGTGTGCCTTTCTTGACATAGAAGGAGCTTTTGACAGCACGCCACACGAATCTGTCGAAAGAGCATTTGCATAGGACACCATATTCATCTGCACAACTAGAGGATGTCCAGAAGGAGGAGTTCAATCCCCACTAATGTGGAGCCTAACCGTAGACGAATTTCTATGTAGATTGACGGACCTTGGCATACCCTGTCGACGATATAGTCATATTTGCTAGAGGCAAGTTTAGAAATATCCTGTGTGATATAGTCCAATGAGGACTAGAACATGCTAAAAGATGGTGCCGTGAAGTGAAACAGTATTAACCCAACAAAAACAACACTAGGTAGCCTTTCCAAGGAGAAGAAAACAATCTAAAACCCGTTAAATTAGACGGGATTTTTTTTTCCTGGGCTCGTCTGACCATGTGTCACCGAATAACACTATAGCCTATTGGCTTATTGTGTTTTACCCCATGTTAGTTCATAGCACCCACTCTATCACCTTTGTACCTTGTACAAGTTTGTACAGATCCTTGGGTGAGTGGGTTCTATACGTTGTTGGATCAACCTGGGGTTGTCCAAAAAGGGCCTGTCTTTTGCGATCTAGAGCTTCGAATTCGCACAGTATATGTTTGGCCGTTTCTGGTTTCTTGTGACATAGTCGGCACATGAGTTCCCCATTGTACATGAACCCTGTTATCACTTTCAACTGGTTCCTATTCATTAAGAGTAGTTCTCCAGTTCTTTTGGGACATGGTCTGCCTATGAAGGCTGTGTTTTGGGGCGCTTCCCCAATAGTTCATATGTTGTTCCCGAATCCAGTCATTTATAAAACCCCGGACTGTACTTTTTGGTACTCCTGGTTCCGGTGTTTCTTCTGACCTTTTTGCAAGTTCGTCAGCCTTTTCGTTGCCTTCGATCCCTTTGTGACTTGGCACCCAAAATAGTTTTACTCTATTTCGGTCTGCCAGTGTTCTTAGTTCTTCCATACATTCCCATACCAGCCTCGACGTAACTTTCTGACTCGATATGGCCTTAAGTGCCGCTTGGCTGTCTGACATTATTTGAATATGCTGATTTTCGACATCTCTTTCATTGTTCGTTTTTGCACATTGCAAAATTGCGTATACCTCGGCCTGAAATACCGAGGAATGTATTCCTATAGCATAGCTATGGTTAGTATCAGGGTTTTTGGAGAATACTCCTGCCCCAGTGCCTTCCGCAGTCTTAGACCCGTCTGTATACCAGGTTTGTTCCTGTCGTTGGGCATTGGGCTCCCTTATGGTGATCTCCGCTCTTTCCTGTATTAAAACCTCAAAGGAAGTATTAAAAGAGTACCTCTTGATTATGTGGTCTGATCTCATGTCTAGCACGTCTCCTGTCACTAACCTTGAGATACTCATGTGACCTGGCCTAATGTCAAGATTTCCCAGTGTATTCCCTAATCTGTAAGCACCTAATCTTGCCTCCCCTTGTATCACATAGTGAAGAGGTGGGAGTCCTATTAGTGCTTCTATTGCAGCAGTGGGGGTTGTTTTCATATTAGACGGGAAAGATATATAATGGAAAAATTAAGTCAAATATCTAGGCCTAACCCTAAACAACACATATGAGAAGGAAGTAGTAAATAAGGCCATAAAAGACCTAATGGTATGTAGAAACATTGTAGGTAAACGATGAGGATGTAACCCGAACATACTGCGATGGATGTATGCTGCAATAGTGAGACCAATCATCACTTACGGAGCTATAGCCTGGAGTAACAAAACTAGTCTAGCTACTACGAGAGCTAATATCTCAAAAGAACAAAGACTAGCCTGTGTTTGCATCACCGGTGAAATGAGAACCTGCACTATGGCCGCAATGAAGGTGATCTTAAACCTCACCCCTCTACATTTAATGATAGAGAATGTGGAAAAAAGGACAAAACATAGAATAGAAACGGAGTAATGAGACGAAAGTTTACTTGCTTCACGACCAAATATACATGAGATATGCCTCAGGATGAAATGATAAAGACGTACAGTTTTGTAAAGAACTTCAAAACCACAGAGCTGGGCTGCAAGAGAGAATGAAGCCAAGAATCCATCGCGCTTGCAACCGAAAGACATGCTATTCAGTGATATACGAATGGTTCCAAAACCATAGAAGGAACTGGAATAGGAGTGTATGGACCCAGAACTAAGCTGTTCGAGAATGGATTTATTTTCTTTATTAATTTCTTAAATTAAATTCGCGTTATCTATTTTGACACTTTGCCCCACCTAAACGGTTCATGCTTTGGACCTTTTCGAAGAATCAAGAGATCCCGATGTATCGCCAACGCAGTAATAAGTTCACTCGCCACCGCTTAACTTTTGTGCCTTCGCTTTATGTGTGCCGCTCGCCTACGAGTTCAATATTTCAAAAGGTAAGGTGTCAAATACGTTTATTAATTTATTTAGTTTGCTTATTTGAATCAGCCCTTTTTGGCAGCATAACATCCGTTCTATTTCATAAGCACTCCGAAAGTTTGGGAAAATACCCAAGCATCTTTCAGGCAAAAATTCACGCCATCGAGAAGTGTATCCAGTTTAACATCGAGAGGAACCATCAGCTAGAAAATGGTTTGGAAATGCCTAGAGCAATTAAATGAGGTAGACGAGAAAAATAGTTACTCTCACTTGGGTCCCGGGACATAATGAGGTACAGGGTAACGAGATTGCAGATAGTTTCACAAGGAAAGAGACTCAAACACCCTTTGTGGGACCTGAGCCGTTCTGCGGTATCAGCAGTAACCTAATAGAAGGGTTTAAAAAAGAATTGAGTAGTAGAAGAACCGGTAATTGAAACAATCTCTTGGAAATGAGACAAGCTAAGATACTTATGAGTGAATATAACCAGAAAATATCGGAAGCCTGCATCTGCCTGAGCAAGAACAGGCTACGTATTGTAACAGGGATCCTTACAGGGCATTGCCGACTAAAAGGACACCTTAGTAAACTGAGAGTAGTAGACAATAATGAGTGCAGAGTCTGTGAGGAGGAGGACGAAACATCCATTCACATTCTAACTGAATGTGTAGCACTCCAGAATATAAAATAGAAGAGGGATATTTACCTAGCTTGAAAGCCACTCCAAATCCTACACTTCCTTAAGAAGATAGGATTAAAAGCGTCGTTATAGGCGTTAAAACATTTCCATGCTGCATTAGCGACAGAAGGAAAAATGTATATTTAAGATTTTTTATCTCTATATTATGGTGAAAACATGCTTTGTGTAAAAAAACTCTTGAAAATGCTTTTTCAAGTTTATATCATAATTAGAAACACAACCTAATTATCAGAGACGGTTCATTGGCCAATCTTCTTTAATTTGCAATTAAACTTTCTTATTTTCTTGTCGAAAAAGTAAAATTAAGAGGGAATAAATCTTAGCTAAGTTAGTCTTCATCCATTTCGTAATGATTATAGTATAGGTTAATTACTTATTAACATAAAGAAAATTTTTACCTGTGATTTTATTTTAATATCACATCATTGTAAAATTTATTTTTATTGTAGGTTTCCTGTTCTTGATCTAATAAAAATAAATAAATAATTCCAAAATTTTATAATTTAACAAGTGATCACCTGAATAACTATTTATGCTAATGAATATTATTACAGACCTCAGGGGAAGAAAATATAAAAGAAAAATGCAATTTCAGTAAATTCCGGGGAGAGAAGTCAATCCTGTCACTACTTCCTCACCATATTCATCTGCTACTAAAATAATAAAACAAAAACAGCAAGTGAAGCAGATAAACTTAAGTTTCTTTCCAAAAGAATGTTTAAGGAAAATGGCAATGACACTTTTTTGCAATGCAATTTTTTTTTAAAACTATAATTTAATCGATTAATTTCGTGAATTGTTTAAATTTTCATATTATATACTTAATTAATTTTAGGTTTAAACAAAATTAACCTCAAAGATATGCATGGAGTATCCCATAAAAGCAAAAAAAGGTTTTAAAATTCTTAAGAAAACTATTTAGAGACAAAACATAAAATAGTTAGAATAAGGATAATTTCCTGACCGTAATAGAATTTTATATAAATAAAAATTTCCTTGGTTTAATCGGCCATAAAATAGTTAGTTAGTTAGTTAGTTAGTTAGTCTTTGTGCCCGAAATATAAAGATATAGGTATAAATATTTGAATAGTGATTTTTTATTCTATAAATAGAACTAATGAACTATTATGTTGTAACAAACTAAACAAAAATATCACATTAATTTTTTTTTTATTACTGAAAAGAGTTCCAAAAAACATGGAATGTTTATTATTGGAGTTTATATCGCTATGCTAAAACAATACTAGAAAAACTTAAATAATGTGGATTTTGACTATTTTAATTATGATCTAAAAAAATGTCTTTCTGGTGCTATAGTCAGGTATAAAAACATTCATTTATTTGAACACAGTTGCAAAATACATTTTAATTAGTTTTTAATACCTTGTAGGATATCCTAAAACGTATTTTTCCGTTTGATGTGAAAATCATTATTATACATTTTTGTTGGTGAAATATTTAAGATGTTCTACTGTTTTCTTTAATTATCTAAAAAGTATAGAACAATACAAAGACTATTTTAATAAAAAAGAGATATATACCTCTAATTAAACACACAATTACTAAATTCAATTATATGATAACTTGAAGCAGAAATCCAGAAAACTAGAATAAGGACATCTTCAAAGTAAATATAAAAAAAGTCGGCACCTAATAACATTGACGATTGGTTTTTATAATACAGTGAGATTCTTAAGTCTTACCCCCCCCCCCCTAACTAACTCGTTACTGGAGTCGTGTTAGGAAAATCGCCGAGATAGGTCGATTTTTGTTTTCTACAATGTACATTTTTGTATGATTAGTTTACCCTTAATTTTATCCCTTACTCGAGGGGAACAACCCTTTCGAAAAATTTAAATGGCATGGGGTGGTGAGTGATAGCTCATTTGAAAGGGGGTTTTATTCTCTATTCAACGGTGCAAAAAAATTTTAAATTTGCTTCATTACGTGTTGATTTATTAATGTTTAAAAATAACAAAATCTCACAAAATAGGAAAGCAACTAAACTAATAGTGACCTTCTAATCGTCACCCCAATACTAAAGTGTTCTATATCCACAAAATCAAGAATTGATAAAAGAAGCTTTAAAGTTTGGAAGTGTAGATCATTTAACAGATTGAACTAATTTAGGAAATAAGATTATTTCACTTAAGATAATATTAAAATATTCTTGTTCGCACAAAAATTTGTGCATTACGATATCAGAACATCCAATAATATGAAATAATTCCATTTGGATATAGAACAAAAGCGTAAAATTTTAAAATTTACAATCATTTTGGGATATAGAACAAAAGTTTAGAATAAAGAACACAATATTACTTTCGCCTTTTAGATTTATTTCTCAAAAACTAAATACCTTAAGTACATGATATAGAACAGGAGGTATGAGATACTAATAATAATTAGAGTTTTATTTTTTTTTTGTTTTGTGCCCTTCTTCCAACTTTTTTCTTTTTTTCTTCTTCTTTCTTCTTTGATGCATTAATATTTTTTTTATCGGTCACTTGTTTTTTTGTATTATTTTTTATTTGATTGTTTGCCGATGTTTTGAAAATTACTTTATAGAATTCTCTGTCGACTTCAGGCATATGAAGCAACATTTCCGACAAATGTTTGAGTTTTAAGTCGGATAGTTGTGGCGTTAAATTCGTAATGGGGACTGACCGAAATGATAAGCAATTGCCTTTTCTTCTTAGAGTATTTTTTTTATAATCTAATTTGATGACCGAAAACTGTCCTTCAAAGGAATTTCTAAATTGCACATTATTTATATTGGTTTTGTTATAAATAATATGTTTTATTTTTGTATAAGGAATCATGCTGTAGTTAAACGTAGCAGATATTATTTCAAAATTTTTGTAATCCTGTGGGTTCATTTGAATAACTTTAAATGAGAGTTTCCAGGTTTTTGGTATTTGCACTAATGTTTTTAGCAGAGATAGAGGACTCCATATATCCAAATTTCGTATGTATCTCTCAATGCAACTATGTGCATTATCTATTTCCTGAATATTACCATGCCCTGGCTCTCCAAATTTTTGTTCAATTTGAACTAAGTTTTCTGACTCAATTTTATTTAAAAAATGTTGTAAAGCGAACGACATAATTGAATTTTTATTTTGGGGAACGCAGCTGTCGGACCACATAATAATTCTTTTGATATTTGGATTGTCCGCAACAACTTGTTGTAAAATTTTAAAGACAGCATTTGCAATATGATTCCCTTTTCTTCCTGAAATCATTTCATTCCATATCGCACAATAGACAACTTTAGTTTTGTCAAAGTGTGCTGTTAGATTGTAACAAGATAATTTGGTTTTATAAAAAAATGAACTTACTCTTTGGTAGTGAAAAGACATTTTGTAAGTCAAACGTTATTACACCTACTGTATTGTCATCTAATGCCTTTCGATCTCTATCTCTTTCTAAATTGCCGATATTTCTTCTCTTTATATGTTCTTCGTGAGCCGATATTTCTTCTTGAGTTGGCGTCTTGTTACATCTAAATGCTTCACAGAGATCACATAAATCTTTTTTTGGTTTCAGGAAGCCAATATTAAACTCCGAGTTAAAAATATTTCTGTAAAAATGGTACTTAACGGGTTCTTCAGTTTCACTCTTATATAAGTCATACATCCTCTGAATATTAAGATTCGTTTCTTATTTTCTTGAAGAGTTTGCGCGACAATAGTGTGAATCAACTGTTGGAAAGGATGCAATGTGTTTACAAACTAATTCTTTTCTCTCATCCAGTATCACATTTTTCTTATGTTTACCAGTTAATGGAGATCTGGGGACACCGGATTTAGGATCCTGTACCTTTTTAAAAAAATAATATATTCTATTCTTGCTAATGTTAAGCGTGGCTAAAAAAAAGTCTTGGCACACTTTGATTTTTACTCCACGAACATATAAATGATATACATAAGAGAAGGTCTTTTTGCTAACTTCGCTTTTAGTTCTTTTTCTTACTGCAGGTTGTCTGACTACATGTTCTGAATAAAAATGGCTTTTTTTGTCATCAGTAAGCTTCCAAAATTTGACAAATATAATTTTTCTCTCGTCTTCAGTTATTTTTGAATAACAGCGAAAAGGACAATTTTTCTCATTGCATGAAATGGATTTTACACATTTACCCGGTTTCGTTTTTCCAGTAATGTCGACATACTCTTTGCCACTCTGTCTTCCTCTTTTTCTTACATTCTGTTTCCACATTTTTTCATTCCTCTTTCTTTTACGCGATTTTGTAACTTCTGAATTTCCATGTTCGTTTGGATTTTGAATGATTACTTCTCCTTCACGTTTAATTGGCCTTCCTTCAACATCTACATCAATAATTTCTAAGAGTATGTCGGTTTCATTTGCATTATTTGAAGCAAAACTAAAATTTACAACAGTAAGTGATTTTTAAAAATTTTAAAGAAGCATTTCCTACCTTAGTTTTTCCTTATTTGCCTGTTCGCTCAGGTTTTCCTTATCCTGCATGTTAGGAATTTATATTGGTATGACGTAATTGTTATAATTTTTATCATTTTCGTCTAACGCTTCGGTTTCCGCTATGATATCGTGAAGGGAACTGAAAAAATACGAATATTTTTGTGTCGTCTCTATGTGGCGTACATACTATCAATGATACTGTTTTACTAACTAAACTACCGTCATTTACTTCTTCGTGTGAGACTTAATAGCGTAAAAAAATTATAACACTTATTTTAAAATTAAAATTTTCCAGTCTCCCCCATATCTAGTGCATTTTCAGTTTTCGCAAAACTTTTGAGTGTTAATACAGAATAATATTATTGTACTACTTACTTCCAAACATCAGTAGGGCATTCGGAAGGTTTCACTGGTGCTTCTGATGAATCGTCACTCATTATTACAATATTTTTATTGTTTTTAACGCCAATATCTCATCGACACCCGCAACATGACACCACAAGATATAAACTGATACTAATGACCACGCTAATACACTTACAACGCCAAGGTTTGGAGGGGATAGAAAAAAGGTCCTAATTACACAACAATATATTTTTCGATTTCGGAAATTCATTAGTAGTTGTTATTAATAATTAAGATAAACCGTAGAGTTTTTATTAAAGCCTTTTCTGCAAATATAGTGGTTTATTCCATAAAAAACATTAGAATAAATAATATATTTTTCTATGTGAATTCCCTGTGTTTTCTTACGGCATGCTGGATATAGACCAAGTTAATATTAAAATTCGATTGAAACTTTTTGGGACATAGCACAATGTCTTGGATATAGAACAATTTAATTCTCGGTCAACAAATCTATGCATCTTTATGATAGATGGATATAGTTCAAAATAATATTTAGTTATATTTCCCCAGGACGGATGTCGAACAATTATTTACTATTTTTTTTTTATAAAGCCATATGCAACAGGTGTCTCTTCGGATATAGACCAAGCTAATTTTTACAAATATTATGATATATATAAGTCATTTTTTTAGAAAATGGTCTATAGAACAATATAATTCTCAGGTGACGTAATGGCAAAAAGTCTTACTTCACGTCTGAACCAAAACCGAAATCATGCAGGGCCGAATTTTAATTCTAAGGATGAGTGTGCTACGTTAATTTCCGTTATTCTGAAACAAAAATTAGTCGAGAATTAATGAAGCAAATTTCAAATTTTTTTACATGGTTGAATAGAGAATAAAACCCCCTTTCAAATGAGCTATCACTCACCACCCCATGCCATTTAAATTTTTCAAAAGGGTTGCTCCCCTCTAGTAAGGGATGAAATTAAGGGTAAACTAATCATACAAAAATGTACATTGTAGAAAACAAAAATCGACCTGTCTCGGCGATTTTCCTAACAAGACTCCAGTAACGAGTTAGTTAGGGGGGGTAAGACTTAAGATTCTCACTGTATATATTATACAAATCACAACGAACTACACAAAATGACATTATTGATAATTTAAGCAATACAAAAGTTAAGTACAATGATGACATGAAAAGTTGATTTTCTTAAAATCACTTTTGTCCCAGTACCTACCTACTATTGTCTAGCACAATTATGTTATGTGAATGTGCTTTATGTGATATCTTATATTTGAGGAATAAAATAATATATTTTTTTCAGGTTTCTGTTGATAATGATTTCAAGAACTTTTGAAAATATTATTAAAAAGACCTTCGCAAATATAATTCTCAATTAAGAGCTCTTGTTCTTACATTAAATTTTTATTCTCCAAAAGGTTATAGCTACCTAAGAAGAAAGTTTAACAAGACTCTTACCAGACCCAAAATATCAAAATGTTACCAAGCAATTAATGGTTCTCCTGGTTTCCATAGTAAAATTCTCCTCGAAACTACTAAAAGAAAAATGGCAGAGGCAACCAAAGAAGGCAAAAAGTCTTTTGCGAAATAAAAACAAGCAATTTGTTTAAGAATCTAATTATTGTTTGCAGTTTTACATCAGTAAAGTAACTATGGCTAATAAAAATATCTTTCGATATAATCTTCAGTTTCATATTCTCGTACACCCGCCACTGCATTGGCGAATAAATTTTAATGACTGTGAAATATGCGGTAAAAACACATATACCGGTCAAAAAATGAGTGCATTCGAAATAAAAAATGGCCGCTCATAAAATGTATTTGAATGTGTTCGAAACGAGCTTAAATCGGTTAAAAATGGACTGTAATGGATCTGTTTCACATTCAATCTCTGCGGAAATAAAATCGGAAATGATACGCAAATTGGCTGGCGCAACCACTCTATGATAATCTACGTACACTCATAAAAAAATATTTATCACCCACACGTTCAATGTCTGCACGTCCGAAGATCGGAACTTACAAACGATTACCCATAAAATATGAACAAAAACAGAATAAACTTTTAAAGTCACTAATAAAAATTGGTTATTTTAAAAAATTACAAAAACTTTACAGAAAGCGGAGCTTCATTTTATATCTACTGTATGCAAGTTAAATTGTTAAAGCTAGAGAATGGCGGCAACTAACTAGTTTTGTTTCTGCATAATTCTACTTGTATTTGCCATGATTGTATCATAACTCTTCCATCTTTAGAGGAGAATCCGGGGGCTGGCTTCTGGATTTTCTTTCTTGGAGCTCTTCTTCAATGAATTCGTCTTATATTTTCTATATGAATAAATGCAAAATAACAAACAAAATTCGATAAAAATATAAATCAATATAGTCCAAACACTGATATTGTTAAAATGGATTAGATTATTAAAAATAAGTTTTACTTTTTGTTTTTGAAAATTTAGAGCGTTTTTTAGAATGGTTAATTGTTCCAAATCAATACTGTTTAATTTATTAGGTTTAAGGTAAATAGGATTTTTATCATTAGCGTTTTTAAAGAAGTAGAACTGAACCTCTTCTGGGCCAAAATCGTGCATTTCTTATGGTCATTAACATGGGAATTTCTAAGGTCCGAAAGGGCATTTTTGTCACTAGCTTTAGTAACTTTTCATAATCTAGTAACTTTCTTTCGTAGATTGGTAGCACTGCTTTTCTCGTTAGATTTTATGTTGGTGACACTGTTTGTCACTGGATTTTCCAAATCTAGTAACTTTTTCTGGTCATATGTAACCTGTCATGTCGCGTGTCGTGTCACCTGTCATCCATAATACCTTCTACTATATGAATAATATCATTAAGTAATCTCTTATTCTGAAACTTACCATATACGATCTTTATTCAATATCACAGTAACCCACTGTACGCCATTTTAATATTTAATAATTTTATATCTATTTTTATAGTTTCATAACCAAATACCATTTATTTTATTTATTAAAATAAGCTAACTTGGAGAATCGATCCACCGACTGTTTATCGGTCAGCGCCGTAGACCACTCAACCATGAGGTCATTTGATAATGTTTTACAAGATGATGTATATAATCAACATCGACTAGCTGCTTGATAACGCTGAGCTGCGGATTGATAATACATAGTCTAATACATAGCAAAGTATTTTGAAAATTTAATGGCAAAGACAAAAGAGCAATAACGAATCGTTATTATTGGCCCGAATCGAATGGAAAAAACGATACAGGACTATCATTTAGCTTTCATTGACGATGAAAAGTATATGACAGATAGACAGACAAAGAGATAGGCGGACAGACAGCAATAGACATACAATTGTGAAGACTAGAGATACATACAATAGACCAAAGACATTACAACTAAGAGACCAAATTGTTTACATTTTTGTGTGGCAAATCATTATTCCCACCAGATTCTCGTTTATTGCGTCTATCGAGCACCTATACATATTTTTTATTATTCTATTTAGGTTTCCGCAAGATCCTGAGAAAAGAAAACTTTGGTTTTCTCTAATAGGAATCCATGAAAATCAGCCCCTTCGTAAAAACCCAGAGTTGTGTTTAGAACACTGTTTTACTGAAAATGTTTTGGTACGTGCAAATGATACTAGATATATTAGAAAAGATGCAAACTCCAGACGGTGTGAGGGCTTTCTATTTTTGGATGGACTTATCCAACAGGTAAAAATACAAAATATTAATATATCTAATGTATGAGTTTTTAGTTCTGATTCAACTGTTTTTGGAACACCACCTACTGCAAAAAGAAACATTGCAGTAAGTTATAACATTAATAACTAAGCATAAAAAAATTAAATGAAATTTTAGTTAATAAAATTAAAGTATTTTATATATTTAAAACATTATTTTTAAAATTTTTACAGTTTTTTTACGATATTTTTTGCCATACCATGTTTTTTTGTAATTATTAATTAAAAAATTATATATTTTTAGGACAGTGTTTTTTTAGATACCCCCACCTACTTAATGTTAATTTAAAATTTTAAATAATTTTGGTTAACATCATACCAGGCAAATATATAGTAAATGCCAATAAACTATAAACCAATAAATATTAAAAAATCGAAAGGTAACTTGAATTCGCTTGTATTTGAATTTACTTGTACTTGAATTTACCTACATGAAAAATCAGCAAGTATCATGCAAAACTATTGTCATATACTCTGATAGCCAAGCAGCTCTTAAGGCAATTCTCTCACCAGAAATCAAATCACGACTGGTAAAAGACTGTCTAGAAGACCTGACAGAGCTAAGTAGTTAAAATAAGGTGACCTTAGCCTGGGTTCCAGGCCATGAGAGATATCAGGGCAACGAAAAGGCCGACGAATTAGCCCGAGGAGGCTCAGATAAGGCCATGACAGGCCCCGAACCCTTCTGTGGAGTTGCTAAGGCATTGTGCAAGGCATCCATTAAACAATGGATGCAAACAGAGTCTCAGGAATGGTGGAACAACTATCCAAGACTGAGACAGGCCAAACAGTTCATCAAGGAACCATCGGCCAAGTTCACGAAAGACCTACTGGATCAAAAGCGTCAAATCGTTAGGATAACAGTAGGCCTTCTTACTGGACACTGTCGCCTCAAAAGGCACACGAGTGTCATAAATCCAGCAGAAGAAGCAACTTTGTGCAGGTTCTGTGAAGAAGAAGAGGAAACAATATTCCACGTCCTGTGCCAATGTGAATGCCTGGCTGGAACGAGGTTTCTAACATAGGGCGAAGAAAAGCCAATTGCATGCAACTACATGCGGGAGCCACTGTCAAAGCTACTAAGACTAATAAAAAAGACCAGGCTAGACGACATACTCTAAAACAAACAGTCCCACAATATATCTGAAAAGGTCGCCGTGGACAAGGACAAATAACGTCCAACTCGTAATCTAATCTACCTACATGAAAAAATCATCATAATTATATTACTAACAAAATATACCTACATATTTACGTATTTTTTTAACATACTACTTTGACAATACTGGTAAGTTTAAAACTCTACGCCACTGGCGAGCATATTATGGACACTGTTTACAACGTTGCCAGCTGGTCCTAAGAGATCTGTCTCTCTCTCTTCCACTCACTAACAATTTTAAAACAATAACAGTCCGCAATTGTATGAGATTTATGAATGAAACATTTTGTCTATATGTTGTAATGTCTTTGCAATAGACGGATATATGGGCAGTCAGATAGATACAGATATATAGACGGATATGCAGATATATGGATAGATAGACATACGCGAAAACAGGTGTCAAGTATAAATTTTATGGCATTCAACGACTACATCTAAGTGCAAGTTAACAAATGCAGCTTATAAGATCGTTTGACATTTCATTGATTTGAACAGTAGAAACGGAAATGTCATTTGGTTGTCATATACTCATAGGTAGAATGTATCGTATTTAGCTACCATTACATCCTAATAGGATCATTCTATATATTAAACCAACTCCGTTTTCACTTTTTATTTTTTTTTTTTTTTTTGAATATGCTAATGAAGGAATTTATGTCGAAACCTTAATATAATATTTTCAAAGTTACCAACTTTGAGTTTTCTATTAACTTTAGAAAGTTCTATTATTTTAAATTAACTTTTTGGTAGTTCATTGCTACGTAGAACTATTTTCCCTATTCTAACACTACACTTATTAATTAATTCTAACAAATATGTTTCTTCTAATGGGACATTGTCTTGTCTGCAGATTATTTGGGCCACTGTGTTCTGAGGTCAAATGATCATCCGTTTATTTTGACAGATTTTTTGAATTTTTATGTCCCTAATGTTGAGAGGGATGGTGTAGCAGTTGGTGAGGTTCTTGGAAAACCTCAACAATGAAACTTTGTAGTGGTGGCTGTCTTCTTCTACTGGAGATGGTACTGATTTGTGGTTACTAATTTCTTAACATTCTAAATCAAATGACATAAAATTTTGCTCGTTTAGGATAAGGAATTTCAAATTTGGAATAATCATTTGAAAAAGGTTGCTTTTAGGAGTAGGTAAAGGGAAAAGTTGATATAAATAGTAATTTTCTCCCTCCACAATAATGGTTTCCATGATAAAAATAATTCCATTGTTTTTACTAACTTTTAATTTGCATTATTTTTTCAAACTTGGCTCAAATGGAAATTTGTTGTTTAATAAGTTGCTATTGATATTAATAGGATTGATGAAATCTTTAGGATCTATTATCGAATTATGGTAAACATTTATTTTGGAAAGTGTGATAGTAATTTCATTTTTTCTAGTAAATAGAAAATATTTTGATATAAAATTGATACTTGAATTGTTATTTCTTGAATATAGACACTTTCAAAAGTTTCTTTATTTTGAAATTGAGCGGTTTTTAAAATAATGTTCTATTTTGTTTATCTGAGATTTTAATTTTAGTTGATTGTGAGTTAGACTTGACTTATTTTGATTTTTCTGAAGATTTTCTATGGCTTTGTCTTATTTTTCGGCGTCGTTTTGATCTAAATTTTCAGATATTGATTTAAATATTGTACTTAAACCATTAAGAAGTCCACGTTTTTCACTATGGGTTTGTTCAAGTGATGGGTTAATTGGGGTAATAATTTTATTTTCTAATATGGTTACTATTTGAAATGTAACAAAAATGTCTTCAGAATCTGACTTGGTCTGGTTTATAAGTTTATTTTTGTTATCGTTTGTAGGTTGGAAAATTTGTATTGTAGTGACTTAAATTCATCTATTACTTTGGAAATGTCGAAAATTCTTACAAATTACCACTAATCTCAGTGGTGGGAACTCTACGGATTTATCCGTAGATCTACGGATTTTTAATGACGTCTACAGATTTTCGGATATTTGGTGCTAATCTACGGATTTTTAACACAAAAGACTGAAGAGCTACTTTTAATATCATTTATAAGGAAAACAAAAAAAAAAATTAAATGTGATGCGACAAGTGGCAGAAAAAAGACGTTAAATTTGGCTGTATGCTTAGAAAATAAGAGGTCACAAATTGGCATTATTCTCTGACAATTCTGTCAAATGGTTCTGTCTTTTTTGCTCATAAATGTCATAAATTTCATTTTTATTTTTCCTGTTATGACGTTCTGACTTTTTATTTTGATAGAAAACAAAAAAACATTCAATTTTAAAATAAAATGTCGGACAACTTTAAGGAGAATGCAATAAAAGGTAAGTGCTGAAGTTTAATTTAAATCAAGTCAACTGTCATGATTTTATTTCTAGCCAATTCCAGCGATTCCTCCGAGACTTCCGAGAGTGATTCTTATGATAGTTACAAGGACAAGGACGAGAATGCCAAGAATTAAATCGTCCAAAAATAAGTAAAAAGTTAAAGAAGCGATACAAACAAAAATATACGACCAGCTGGGAAAAAAGGTTCCAATGGTTGTCAAAAAGTACAAAAGGAGACCACTTTTTTTATTGCAAGCCATGTCGACAACATTATATGGGTGGACTTACTGAAATTTGTAGACATGCTGGAACATCAAAACACCAAAAGTATTGCAAATCTTTAGAACAACAAATAAGTGTAACCAGTATGCTTGCTATTGACACTAGCAGTGTACATTCATCTGAAATTAGATTGGCATCTTTTATTGTCGAACATAATATATCCTTTAAAACTGCTGATCACATCTGTGACCTCATAAGGGCAGTTTGCTTAGATTCCAAGTTGGCAAAAAAATTTAAACTTTCTCGAAAAAAATGTACAAATATCATTAAAAATGTAATTGGTAATTACAACTTTGAATGTTTACTGTCCATTTTAAAAAATGTACAATTTTCTTTACTTGTAGATGAGTCTACAGATAAAGGTACAACCAAACAATTATGTCTAGTTGTAAGGTTTTTCAATAATCTAGATAACACTGTACAAGATAGTTTTTTAACTTTATTACCAGTAACTAGTAGTGGAACTGCTCGTAGTTTGTATAATTTAATAGTAGAATTTTTTGTTAAGTATAATATTGATTACAAAACTAATATGATTGAATTTGGTAGTGATAGAACGAATACAATGATGGGTGCAGGAACTGAAAATCTTATGACATTTTTAAAGAATGACAATCCAGATCTATTTATTTTAAAATGCAGTTGTCACTCCTTCGCACTTTGTGCTTCGTATGCTTGTAAGAAATTACCCGATTCAACTGAGCTCTTACTAAGAGAAATTTATAAATATTTTAAATATAGTACCAAAAGATATAATCAGTTTAAAGAGTTTCAACAATTCTGTGAAAGTAAACCACATAAAATGCTACAACCATCTCAGACTCGTTGGCTGTCTTTAATTTCAGCAGTTCGCAGGGTACTTGAACAATGGGATGCATTAAAACTGTATTTTCAAAATGAAGTACTTAATAATCCTGAAAAAAATATAAATGGAGCCGAAAGTATCCATATAAAATTTCAAAATATTTTTCAAAAGATGTATTTACTATTTTTAGACTACATTTTACCCTATATAACTAACCTAAATTTAGAAATGCAATCGGAGCAACCTAAAGTTCATCTTTTGTATTCCAAAATAAAAGAACTATTTCAGACAATTTTGGAAATGTTTATTACTCCAAAATATCTAAATAACAACAAAGATGATTACACAAAAATTGATTATAAAAACCCAGCTAATCTCCTACCCCTAGAGAACATATATTTAGGGGGAGCTGTGACAGCTTTTATTCTGGAAAATGATATTCCAGAAAATGAATTAAAAAAATTTAGAATAACTTGTCTGGAATTTTACCAAGAATTACTTGATCAAATCAGTATAAGATTTTCATTCCAAAGAAGTGATTTAAAAGAAATGTGTATATTATCACCTAGAATTGTATTGTCAAGAAAAAATCAGTCAATAACACCACTAGCTATAAAATTTCCTCATATCATTCAACCAAGCGAATATAATAATCTAGACAGGGAATGGCGTTTATTACCGAATGTATTGGAAACATCACATATACCCCCACTAAATGCTGAAAATAGTTTTGACAAATTCTGGAACTTTGTCGCAAGCATTGAAACGAGGATGAATCAAAAACATTTTTCACTTATAATCAAACTTGTAAGGTTTATACAAATTGTTCCTCATAGTAGCGCATGCGTAGAGAGAATATTTTCAGCTGTGAATTTGAATAAAACTAAAACTAGAAATAGTTTAGGAACAAACTCGCTAATTGGTATATTACATACTAAAAAGAGTTTTAGAAATGCCGAATGCCATAATTGGAACATACCGAAGAATATGGAAAAAAAAATGAACTATAATATATTATATCATAAAGGTAATGAAGGCAGTGACTCCGACTGATTCCCTCATTTATTTTTTACATTCAAATTGTTCTCATTTTGTTATTTTTTTTTTATGAAAACATATTACATTTTGGTTTTTTTATGGTTTTTTAACAATTTAAGTTGTTTTTATATTTTATTAAAAGTTTTAAATACATATTTATTGTTTTATTTGAATAAATTGTTGCCGCTAAAACAGTGGCCTCTTCCCTGAAATATCACCCAGACAGTTTTCAGTTGATTGTATGTAATAAAACGGCCTTCTACTATCCGATTATTCTACGGATATTTATAAAATGTCTACAGATTTCTACGGATTTTTCGAGGCCAAGCTACAGATATCTTCGCGAAAAATGTTCCCACCACTGACTAATCTATTATGTTTTGAGTCTTTTCTAATTTGTCGGTAACATGGAATGTTTGTTGAGTCAGTTTGCAGTTTGTAAAGTTGATGGTTGCGAAGAACCTTAGTGAATTATTTTTGGTTTATTATTTTGTTGATTAATATTTTCTGCTTTGTTTTTATCTAGGACCTAAAAATAGTTTTGGCTTATTTAGCTCTATCATCTGTTTTATGATGAATATCTGTTATTTTTAACCTTTTTAGCGCCATTACTCAAAACTTCAAATTTTATCGTTTCTTTTCCGTAAAATAACCAGTTTTTGAGATATTTCAAAATAGAAAACATTTTTGGACTAGTTTTGGTTTATCTAGCTTTTTCATTTATTTTATAATTAACCCACTTGTCCCTGAACCATGAAAGACTCAATAAATACTCAATATATTTTAGAAATTTCTTTATTTTAATCTTATAAACAATGTTTGATATATATATTACCAAAAAAATCCAAATTTTTCGCAAAAACCACTGTCCTATATATAGGACGTCAGGAAAAAGTACTACTTTCACTTTGTACTATGATAGTCGACAAAAAATTTGACATGAAGTCCAATATCACACTTTACACACCTTGTAGTGGTTTTAAGATGACAGTGTCGGCATCTGGTTTGTTTATCTTGCGGAATGACATAATGATTCATTCCATCAAACCGCGAGTCAATATTTTCCCTTTGACTTGGGCGACCCTTTGAGTAGGTGTTAGTTTTTTTGTTTGTTTGAAGAAGAAAAGTAGCTATTCTTCTTCGAAAAGCTAAATGGTCTAGCTGTTCATTTTGATTACGACATAGTTGCCATGCGTTTTGTATTGCCATATCGATACAGTGTGAAAATATGCAAAAGTACCATTTTTTGCCTCTAATTCCAGTGCGGTATAAAGAAATGTTTTGGTCACTTCTATCGACGCCGCCCATATTCTCGTTGTATAGTTTTATCATAAATGGCTGGGGTACTAGAACTGATTTTTTTTCTTGCTGGGAGTACCGCTTTACCATGCGAATGGGATTTACACCAACAGCATTTGATGCTAAGGACACTACGCTGTTATCATTCCAACACAGAACTGTTAGATTTTTATAAAGATCTGTTTTGTAATCATGCGCTCCCCTTGCAGATTTTTTCATTTCAGCTGTTGATTTCAAAGGATTATTTACAATTCTATTACTTCGAATTGCACCAGTTCCCCATATGCCATTTGCCGATAGTTGTTCAAAAAGCGGCAATCCTGTAAAGAAATTGTCAAAAAAGATATGAAATCTACTATCTGGCCACCGACTTCTAAGAGCATCTACATAGGTAAGGACTACGCCAGCACCCACTCCCAATTCCTTATATTCTAGTGACACGTGAGTGGACGCTCCTTGATATGGTTCAAACCAATTTATATATCCATTTCTTGTGCAGCCTACCCAAAGTTTGTAACCCCATCGTATAAGCTTACCTTTTATGAACTGTTTAGCGCCATGTCGTCCAAAATAAGGCACCATTGCTTCATCAACGCTGTGGTGTTCTTGATGGGGTGCAAATTTCAAAAAGTTTCGGTTCAATGATGTAAAGAGGGGACGTACTTTCCCAAATTTGTCATTAGGAGCAAGGTTATTATTATCAGCTATATGAAATACCTTCATAATATGATCAAACCTATCTCTTGAAATAGCACTAGACACTAGTTGATTATGCACGTCTTTGTCCTTTTCCCAAAACATTTTTCTTTTGGGGTACGGCACATAACCGCTCAGTATAAGAATTCCAACAAAGCTTTTCATTTCTGCTACAGTTATTGCTTTATTATTGACATTCTTCATTGCTGCATATCTATTTGATTCATTCGTTAACATATTAAAAATATCATCATCAAAAAGACTAAAAAAAAGTGAAACTTGTGATAGTTCTTCGTTATTTTCTGGTTCTAATTGCTCAAATGGCTCAGACTGATTAGAATCGGGCACATGGGAGTCCGTCCAATCGAAAAGTTTAGCAGATTTTGAAACTGAAAATTTAGACTTGGGAACTGACCTTGATAAAGGAATATTGCTATCATCTGGGTCTGAATCATCGAGCTGCGATGGTACTTGTATCTCAGCTAGTGTTCGTAGTTGTGAAGAAGGTAAATTATCAGGAGACATAATATTTTCATCTGCTGAATCTTCATCAGTTTCAGCTCCGTCATCTGGTGGAAGCATTACAATGTCTACCGCAGGATGTGAAAACTCATCTTCTTCTATCATCGCCAAAGCTTCATGCAACGAAAAGCCTCTAAAACAACATAAAAAATTATATACATCAATAAAAATACAAATATAGTATCTCTAATAAAATATAGTATCTCTAATAAAATATAGTATCTCTAATAAAATATAGTATCTCTAATAAAATATAGTATATATATATTCCTGACGTACTATATATAGGACGGCCTTATATAACCTCACTTTTTGAAGAGTAATAATGGGGTATTTGAACTAAAAATCCATCAGCAGCAATATTACAGTTTTTATGATATACTTACTATAGAAATGGATAATATCTCAAATGACATTGATTTTTTAGCTTACCTTGAAAATCTGATGTCATAATCACTCATTTTCACAATAGTTTTTACTGAGCAAAATTAACACGAATAAGGAAACAACATATTTGTGTTTCATTATATTGACAGCGTTAGGTATTTAGAAATACATCCACAGGTGGCGCTTCTAGGAATTTAGCCAGGGACGTACCCAGAAATTTTTTAATTTAGTGTCCTTCTATCAGGACGTTAGGGAAATCTGGGTTAATTTTTGTTATTTTAAACCTATTTAGCGCCATTTCTTAAAACCTAAAATTCAAATCGTTTGTTTTCAGTAAGATAAACTTTTTGAGATTTTTCGAAATACAAAAGATTTTTGAAATAGTTTTGGTCTATCTAGCTTTTTATCTGTTTTATGATAAATTTCTGTTATTTTTAACCTATTTAGCGTCATTTCTTAAAACTTGAAATTCAAAACACCTGATTTCCGTAAAATAAACACTTTCTTGAGATTGTTTGAAATGCAGAAGATTTTTATACTAGCTTTGGTCTATCTAGCTTTTTCATTTGTTTTATGATGAATTTTTGTTATTTTTAACCAATTGAGAATTTTTTTGTAAACACTACGGGAGCATATTAAACTAACAGCTCTACCAATTAATTTGCCAATAATAGCTCTTAAAATATAAGCATTAATTGTAGTGGATAATTAGTTTTATCTGCCATATTTGAATCTAAACTATCTGAATCTGAACTTTCTGAACTTGATTCTTTTATAGGAGAAAAATTATCTAAATTGAATGAGGAATCTGTCTTAAAAGTATTATTAAAAATATTCACTAATTCATCTATCTCAAACATAAAATATAATAAATTCTCTCAATGTTTTATTTTATCCCAAAAATGAAAATTAAAATTCAAAAAATAAAATTTTTGAAATAAAAGGAGAGCAAAATTTCTTACGCAGGAATATTTCCGTCATGTCCATAGAATGGAGATATGCTGTTTCTTCTTCCTGATTTTCTTGAAATCAGCTTGATTTGGCGATGTGATCCTCATCCAGGGTTTCCAAACTTCGGCATTGTTGGTCCTTTGCTAGGATGTACAATTTTTGGTCAGTTTATTTTACCAATTTTCGCGATTTCGATTTGCCGTTAAACTAATAAAATAGACTGATTTGATACGATTTTTGTTGTCACACCGTTAGGCAATCCTACTGACTGCGCCACTTTTAGGTTCGGTAATAAAAATTATTTTTTTTTAATTACAAAAAGTGGAATTTTATTTTATGCCTTTACTGTTTACAAGTTAAAATGTTAAAGCTAGAAAATTCCAGCAACGAACTAGCTTTGTTGCAAGTAGATCTTGGTGAAGCCTTATCTTGGACTTGTTGCGTCTGCATAATTCTAGTTGTATTTACTATGATTTACAATGTTTTAAATAAGTTTATTAAGTAGAAATACGGCGTGTGGATAAGATATCATGATTGGGAAACAAATGAATTGGCCGGAGAACAGGTTTTTTTGTTTTTTCTTTACAACCATATTGACCTATTAGTGCCAATTCGTTACCTAAATCTAAACGTCAAAATTTAATGTTTAAACACAATTAACCTTTAACACCCTCCTAATTGGAAGAAGTTGCCTGCTTAACTTATAGTCAAGACCAAAGTATTTATGAGAAAAATATTAAACTATGAAATTTTATTAATAAATATAAATCATAAAACAAAATAAAAAGAAAATGTAATAAACACATATAAGGACTTTACTGAAACTTTCAGATTGGAAGAGGTTATTTACTTAATCGCCGCCCCTTATGATATTGCTTAACTTACAGTAAAGTATTGTTTTTTTTTAAAGAAGAAATCTAAAGATTGTAAAGTTGAACGTAGCCCTTAGGTTTCGAGGTATTTATGGTCAATACCCAGGTATAATTTTAAGCAGTTACATTTTGGAAGTTGCTTAAAACTTTTGGTAGTCATGAGCGGCTAAAAATGCACGTTACATGGGACCGGTTTGGCAGGTTATATTCCCAATAAAAATTGCCAAATTTCCTATTTGCAACTGTATTTTGGAGCAAGTGGGAAATATAAATAAAATTTACGATTTTTGCAGTGTTTGAATACGATAAATTGGATTTTTTGAGAATCATTTGAGTATACTGATCTAGTAGATTTTGGGTTGGGATTCTTAGTTGGTCAGAATTTTTTGCTACTGATCATCAGTGTATAGAAGACATTGTGACGATGTGTGGTTTGGGAAAGAAAGATCGTTTATGCATATGAGATATAGAACAAGGGCTAGTACTAAGCCCTGTGGTACCTCTGCTGAAGGGGTAAATGGGCCAGAAAAGGCGTTATCTACTTTGACCGTGTCGGTTCTGTTTGTGAGGTAGGTACGAATGAGTTTGGTGATGGTGTAGAGACCTATGTTTATTGGTTTCTTAATTAGTCCGGCATGCTGCACTTGATCAAAAGCTTTCTGAACGTCAAGAAGAACGGCTGAGTAGATTTTATTTGAATTCACTGCTGTGGCAGCAGCGGTGTGGAGCGAAGTGAGAGCGTCGTGATTGAAGTTATGAGATCTAAAACCATGTTGGGATTAAGGTATGTTGCTTTCTTTGTAAAATTTTCAAATTCTCTCTTTGATCAAAAGTTCTAGAACTCATACAGATATGAGAGAAACAGGAGACTTAAATTTATGGATTTGTAAAACTTGCCTGGTTTGGAAATTTAAATAGTGTTGGCCGCCTACCAGGACAGGGAAAGGCTGGGTCTTCAGGAAAAGGGAGAAAATTAGAAATATGGTAATAGGAACGTTTTTCAGTGTTTGGTTGGTAATGAAATTAGGCCCTGGGAACGTATTTTGACCTGATTTATAGGTATATTGGATGTCTTGGGGATAAGGGGGTGTATAAATGTTTACTTTTATGTTCTAACTTATTTTTGTTTTTTGTGCATTTTCCCGTCACGCTGTAATTTGCATAAGCTATTTTGGTGATGTAATTATAATGAAATAAATAAATAAAATATTATTATGTAATTACGAAAATATAAAATAAACCTAAAATAACTTTTATTTTGATGTAATTAGATGTTTACTATTTCAGTGAAAAAAAATTGTTATAAACAACTAAATTTTGTTAGACTTTACTACAAATTATGAAAACCCAACGCCTTCTTGTGTTCGGCGCTATCCGCATCTCATTTAAAATGAAAACAAAGAAGAACAGAATTCGGAAACTAGAAAATTACCCTGCTGTTGCAACCTGATTTCAATGTAGGATTCAATTACCAAAGAGTCCGTCCCACGGGCGATACAAAATGCCACACATTGTGAATTTCCCATTTTCATCGGCCAAAATAGACTATACTAATTTCGAATTCACTAATTATCGCCCTACGGTGCTGCCCTCTAGCGTAACCATCGACGAACGGAAGGGTTCAAGCCCTTAGAGAGTAACCCTTTCAGTGTTTTGTTTTGCTGATCCACGACTGTTTTGAGTGAACTAAATCTTAGTTTCCTATTTGAATTTAAAGACTAAAGACTTGCGTGTTGAATAAAAGACGAATGGATAATAACTTCGAAGTCTTTAGGAAAGTTTATTTAGGGATTTCCAAAGGTTACCACCAAGATAAGACACTGCATTCATGCCCCAAAAATATCGTTATGACTTCGTTTCTTTGAATTAGAGTGTTAATGTAGTTGCCAAATTGATCCATTTATAATTTTATTATAAATACTGGTTTTGTCCCATTAGAAAAAGCTCTAAAAATGATTAAAATATAAAAATTCCCTAATTAAATACGACCATAAAAATTCAATAAATTCTCCCCAAGAAAGAACGACTGAGCTTAATAATGTTATTTTCAGATATTAATTTTAGTTTGATATCTTTGCCGATATTTTAAATATTTTATGTTCGTGATTGTATGGATTTTGGCAAATCTCTTGAAGATATTGTGTAACTTAAATCAGGTATATTTTAAGATATTAATTAGAAGCATAGGTAAGTTCATATTAATATTTTATTTTAGCTATTTCTTTAATAACTCCGGCATTTTACAACAACTACTGTTCTACAGTGTGTTCCAAAATTGCTGGGACACAAAGCTACCACGTGTAGTAAAGGTCAAAATAAGTCGATTAGACCCAATTTATTTAAATACCAAAATGTACCGATGTACCGTTGGCCCGTGAGAAGAGTTCGAAGGTTACATAAAAAACAAATAAAATAACAAGAATAATTAAATAATAATTAATGGTACTCGCGCTTGTTTGCTTGTCCACTTGTAGGTAACTCTTTCTGCATGCCAATAGAGAAATGTAATCATCGAGTCTCTGCCTCCTCGTGGCACCGCTGGATACGTTAGTAGTGCTGCTGTATAAACAACACTATTAACTAACTAAATGGCACTCCATCAATACCCCAAGCCAAGATGTAAGGCAACGTGCTGAAGGCTGAATGGCAGCTGGAAAAGCGGTTTCGAATGTTCCTCTGAGGGCACCTGGCGAAACCCTCTTGTATCCAGCCTTGCCGGCGCATGCGGGGCTCTGCGTCGGTCGAGACTTTTATTTCCCTAGCTGTTCCTGGGATTTACATGGACAAGAAAACTAAATCAAGCAAACCCCGGCGGGACTACACCGCCACTAAATCTGATCAAACGGAGCCTGCCATCCGAAGCGATCAATCTCCTTCAACCTCTCAAGTGAGACAACCTCACAAAAGAGAAGTGGGGAAACAAAAGAAAGGGGTCAAGGGAGAAGAGAAGAGGAGTACCATCGCTCCATCTTCTCCATCCCCCTCTCACCACTCATCGGCGAGGGAAGCTCCCCTCAAAACAGAATCCAAACGGAAGCTACCTTCCCTACCTCCATTGGGACAACCTGGTGGAAGAGACGACCCACTGAGGCATAGACTCAGTGGGGCAGGGGTTCGGTGGTATCTTTGCTACCTCGTTCAGGGCATGACACCGTAGAAAGCAAAAAAGAAAATTTAGCACATATCCAGACAAAAAAAAAACACCCTGGCACCCACTTGCTTTAGAAAGCGATCTCAAAGAACTAAATGAGGCAATACTTGAGGAATATGAATCAAGCTGCCCCATTCAAAGAAATATAACTAGTAGGGCTGCTCCTTGGTTAAACCGTCAAGTGTCAAACTTACGATCCGAAGGGCTAAAGCTCTATAATAGGGCCATACACAGCGGAGATTGGCAGAGCTGCACCGAGGCGCTTACTACCTACAACAAAGAAATCAGGAAAGCTAAACGTAACAACTTTAGAAAATTCTGCGAGGATCCTAACTCTACACCTGCGGTAGCGAGACTGCACAGGGCTCTGGCAAAAGGGAGAGTTGATACAGTTGACATTAAAGAAACCAAATAAAAGTTTCACGGAGAGTAAGGAGGAAAGAGCTTCGCCTCTTACTCGAAACACCTTTTTTAATAAGAGTTACAACTAAGGTAAGCAGGCCACCAAAAGAGGCCGCTGTAGTGGCCAAATACATATGCAGCAGAAATCGGTTAAAGTGGGCCGTAAACACTTTTGAACCGTTTTAGTCTACAGGTGTGGATAGAATATTTCTTGCCCTGCTTGAGCAGGCACAGGAGGAATTACTACCACACATAATCCGGCTATCCCGGAGCAATCTGGAGCTGGGATATATACCAGAAGCATGGAGAAGGGCCAGAGTTACCTTTATTCCAAAAGTAGGGAAAAAGGATACCACACATCCTAAATCCTTCCGACCAATCAGCCTCACATATTTTGTATTAAAAATAATGGAGAAGGCTGTTAATAATTATATCAGAACGGAAGTCCTGGAGAGGGTGCCACTCCACCACAACCAACACGCGTACCGAGCAAGAAGATATACAGAAACTGCCCTGGTACAGTTGACTGACGTAATCCAGGATGCACTGACAAATAAACGGTCGTGTGTGCCTTCCTAGACATAGAAGTAGCTTTTGACAACACGCCACACGAATCTGTAAAGAGAACACTTGCATACAGAGTAGTAGATAACATCACATCCAGATGGATGGCTCAGCTGTTATCTACGAGAACTGCAGAGACACAGATAGGGCAGGATACCATCTCCATCTGCGCAACCAGAGGATGTCCACAAGAAGTTCTATCCCCACTAATGTGGAGCCTAATCGTAGACGAACTTCTATGCAGATTGACTGACCTCGGCATACCCTGTCAAGGTTTTGCCGACGACATAGTCATATTTGCTAGTGGCAAGTTTAGTAATATCCTGTGTGATGTAGTCCAACGAGGACTAGAACATACCAAAAGATGGTGCCGTGAAGTGGGACTTAGTATAAACCCTACAAAAACACTAGTAGCCTTTTCAAGGAGAAGAAAACTTAATCTCAAAACCGTTAAATTAGACGGGATAGATATAGAATGGAAAAATGAAGTCAAATATCTAGGCCTAACCCTGGACAACAAACTTCTCTGGAACACACATGAAAAGGAAGTAGCAAATAAGGCCACAAAAGCCCTAATGTTATGCAAAAACATTGCAGGTAAACGATGGGGATGTAACCCAATCATACTGCGATGGATGTTTACTGCAATAGTGAGACCAATCATCACTTACGGGGCTATAGTCTGGAGTAACAGAACTAGTTTAGCTACTACGAGAGCTAATATTTTAAAAGTACAAAGATAAGCCTGTGTTTGTATTACTGGTGCAATGACAACCTGTCCTACAGCCGCAATGGAGGTGATCTTAAACCTCACCCCTCTACATTTAATGATAGAGAATGTGGTAAAAAGGACACGATATAGAATTATCAGGAACGGACTAATCAGACGAAAGTCTACTTGCTTCAGGACTAAAGATACCTGGGACATGCCCCAGGATGAAATGCTTAAGAAGTACAGTTTTGTGAAAAACTTCAAAACCACAGGGCTGGGCTGCAACAAAGAATGGAGCCAATAATCCATCGCGTTAACAACCGAAAGACGTGCTATTCAGTGGTATACGGACGATTCCAAAACCATAGAAGAAACTGGAATAGGAGTGTATGGGCCGAGAACCAAGCACTCTGCTTGGGAAAATACCCAAGCATCTTCCAGGCGGAAATTCACTCCATCGAGAAGTGTATCCAGTTTAACATCGAGAGAAACTATCATAAACAAGAGATTATCATCATGTCCAAAAGTCAAGTATCCATCAAAGTGTTGAGCCCTTACGTAATCAGCTCAAAAATGGTCTGGAGATGCCTAGAACAATTGAATGAGCTAGGCGAGAAAAATAGAGTTACTCTTACTTGGGTCCCGAGACATAACGGGGTACAGGGTAACGAGATTGCGGATAATCTCGCAAGGAAAGGGACTCAAACACCTTTTGTAGGACCTGAGCCGTTCTGCGGTATTAGCAGTAACTTATTATTAGGAGAGAATAAAAAAGAATTGGGCAGTGCAAGAACCCATAATTGGAACAATAACATTTTTGGATAGAGAATGAAGAGACCTTTCAAACGATAAATCACAACATATACTTCCCATTTAAAAAATTAGGGGTTTTAACTGATACTCAAAGGGGGTTGAAGGCAGAGATCACATTTTCACTTTAAAGAATGTCAATTTATAATTTAAATTCGACGTGTTTCGGGATTTTCTATAAATATGTACAGTAATCGAAATAATGAATTTATTCCATTTGGCTTTTCCACACTGTATATTGAGGGCTACATAAGTTTTAGCCCTTTTCTGTCTGCAGCTAGACAACAATATCAGTAAAAACATCACGAGTAACGTAAAATATGTTGAACGCCAGGCCGCACTGCTAGATTATAATTGAAACAACCGAAACAAAAGAAGCTGTATGAAAAAGTTATAAATAGACGTGGTATATAATATTTTTTTATAAAAAAAGTATTGTTAGATGACATAATACTTTTTAATTTTATATAAATTGGTGTCTCCTTGTACTAGGGGGCTGTAGCCCTACAGTTCTTGCAGAGAAACAACAAAATAAGCAATCTTTTATTTCCGTTAAAATTAAAGCCAATGAATCTTGTGTCAAAACTTTTAGAGCGTACAGTGTATCCGTATTCAACTATAATATTCCAATTTTCTGGACAAGCGAGTCTCGGATTCGGAATTAGCGGATGTGGTGAAAGCTCGTTGTCAGACATATTCGGACTATTCTCCAATCGAAAGATCTATTGAAGCGCCATCGGCACCAATAAATCACAGCTATACCGCTAAACCAATTAACCTAACGGCATTTCTGAATGCCCAAGAATTATCTATGAACTTGGTGGTCCGACTATATCGACGGCGGATGGCGATAAGCTAATGAGAAATGTCTGGATCCGAGTGTCTCTATTATATTATTGTGTTTTATTGTATCTGCGAAGTTAATTAATTAGTCTGAATGCGATCATAATTCGATGAACGCGGTTATATTGGGTGGCCACTTTTTAATTAAAATATAATGCTATTTTTGAAACTGTTACTGATTCGGGTTTAATTGAATGGGAAAAAGTTGTATATTTCGAAGCACAATCTGACTTTTAAAAACTAAAATATCAGAGCCGGTTTCAGGGATATACGAGGTGTGACAATTAAGTAATGAGACCGATTTTATTACCGCGCTTGTGATACACCTGCGACCTTGAAACTCCCTTTCCCCTACCCCGACATCCTTTCTCTTATCCTTGATATTTTTACCATCTCTCTAGTTTGTTTAGTTTGCCGGCTGTGTCGTGTTTGGTAGACGGGTGTTAGTGGTGCTCGTCATGAAAATGGAGAAGCAAAATCTAGAGCAACGCATCGCGATAAAATTTTGCGCCAGATTGGGCAAAACAGCTACGGAAACGTACACTAAAATCGTATGGTGATAGTGCTCTTCGTCGTGTTTTGATGGCATAAAGAGTTTAAGGAGGGGCGTGAAAGCATTGAAGAACAGGCGCGGAGCAGAAGACCAGTCGAGGTGCGGACTAA
>OV651824.1:27168685-27218684 GCA_927349885.1 Psylliodes chrysocephalus | reverse complement strand
CGTTTACGGATTTGTTCAATCTTTGAGGTTTTAGTATTATTAATACACATATATATCCCATAGTGATCAGCTATATCTGGGTCAAATACTCCCGTGTTGATACTATCACCACTAATATTAGTTAGAATATTATCAAGACGGGATTTTGAAGTAGGTGTGATACGCGTAGGAACATGGATGTAGTGTTTCATACCGTACATAGCAATTAAGTTCCGAATTTCTCTGGAATGATTCGAATTTATATTGTCAAGGTCACAGTTTAAATCGCCAATCAAACTAATGAATTTGTATTTAGCTGAAAGATCGTATAGTAGTTTACTTAATTTGTCTATGAATATTTGAAAGTCTCCATTTGAAGACGACCTATAGATGGTGATCAGTACACTGCTTTTATTAACAAACTCTATTCCGCAAAATTCAGCATGAAAACAAACTGAGTACTTTGAAAGTTCTAGACATTTTATGTTAACATTTAAATTACAGTAGATGGCTACACCTCCGTGTTTTCTCTCTTCGCGACAATACGAGGATACAAGAGAATAATTATTAATTTTTATGGTATCAAGATTATCATAAGTAAGCCAATGCTCAGAAAGGCATAAAATATCAAATTTATAATTTTCTAACATTAAACGAATATCATCTAGTTTATTAGCAAGGCTCCGGACATTAATATGAAGCAACGAACAAATATTTGGCCTAGACAAATGCGACATCAGCAAATTATTGGGATAATCCTCAGATTGTGTTGACTGGAGATTTTCTTGGCAGAAAAAACCTATTCAGAATTACTTGACTTGGCCATATATTTGAATCAAGAATTGCATTAGATTCAGAACTTAGCAAAGAGATCTTAAAAGAGGAATGTTTAGTTGGGTTGCGCGAATTAAGTTTTTGAACTTTAACACTTGGTGCATATTTTTGCAAGTGCTTTTCTAATTCTTCTGCAGGAGCATCCACGGCAAAATTTGTGGCATGATAATGGTATTCGTATAATACTGGATCCGCAGCTTTGAGCCCAGACACATTGGAATTTTGTTGGGATCCTATTAATAGTGGCTTTCTTGACATATAACCAATATTTGGTAGATTTTTGGGTGGACCATGATTTTCAAGATTTATTGCAGAATTGCAGATTTCAAGTGCTTTAGCATTATGTAAGGCACCGGCTACAGCACTTGCAGATACTATATTTTTTGGAGTAAATTTTTGCGAATGTCCTAAATCCACTACAGTACTGTTGGTATTATTTATGGCCGCAGCATGGTCAATTTTTGTGCTAGAAGCCTGTTCACTAATAATAATAATAATAATAATAATAATAATAATAATAATAATAGATAGATAGATAGATAGTTTATTGACATATTTACATATTACAATATATTTTATGTCATTCTACAAAGTATAAACACTAAACTAACCAAAATATAACTAAAGATAAAACAGTAAAGTGTCGTAAATTAATAAATATAAAATATTTTAGGTTTTACAGACAAAAACAAACATGAAAAAAATAATGTAAAGTGGATAAAATGTTAAAATTGTTAAAACTGATAAAATCATCTCGTAAAATTTTTGTATTCGTCTATGCTATAAAAACATTCTGTCAATAAAAACTCCTTAACTAAATTACTAAATCGTTTTAAATTTAGAGCACCTATATTAATATTCCTATGACAGTTTACAAATTGATTATAAAGGACCAAATCCAATTTATTATTATGCGTCAGGCAAATTCTTGATTTAAAAGGAACTAGACTCTCCGCATTCCTTGTATTGTAGCTGTGATGATTATTATGCGAATCCAATGAATTACGTTTTTTATATATTTCTTTTAATGATTCCAATATATACAGACAAGGCAATGGAAGAATCCTGTACCTTTTAAATAGCTGCTTACATGGCAGGTCGAGTTCTGCACCGTCAATAATCCTCAAGGCAGCTTTTTGGAGAACAAAAGCCTTCTGAGAGTGATAACTGCCGCCCCAGAACACGACACCATAAGTCAGATGGCTATGTATAATTGCATAATAAACAGTTTTTAGCACTGATTTTCCTGAAAAACTCGCTATTTGCCTGAGTGCAAAAATTTGGGACGCCAATTTTGAACAGACATTGTCTACATGGCGCGACCAATTCAAACCGGCATCGAGCATTACTCCTAGCAGGTTTACTGACCCGGCTAGTTTGACTTTACTGGAAGAAAAAGTAACGTTTTGAGTTTTTATATTATTTAGCTTTAAATCGTTTGCCGCAAACCATTTATTAGAGGACTCTAAACAAGTTCTGCTCGAGATCGTGTCATCTTTGGATAGGAGAGTGGTATCATCTGCAAACATGATACTAGTACAGTGTTTCATGTTCCGCGGCAAGTCATTAATATATATTAAAAATAGAACAGGGCCCAATACAGAACCCTGTGGAACTCCTCTTAAAATGGGAGCCAATTGTGACTCCACATTATCATGAAACACGCACTGTAATCTGTTTGTCAGATAGGATGAAAATAAGGCAAGTTCCTTCCCCCTTATGCCATAGTACTCCATTTTTTCTAAAATAATATTAATGCTCACACAGTCGAAGGCCTTAGTGAGGTCACATAATACCGCAGTAGTATTCGAGCCCTCGTCAAAGCCACCGACTATGTAATCAATTACTTCAGCGACTGCTCTTATTGTAGATCTATGCCTTCTAAACCCAAATTGGGCTGGCGAGAATAAATTTTTATTTTCGAAATAGTTAATTAATTTCTCTTTTAGAGTAACTTCAAATATCTTACCGATAACAGGTGTAATGGCAATTGGCCTATAATTATCAGCATCGTTAGAATCACCTTTTTTAAAAAGTGGCAATACCTTACTAATTCTAAGTTGGTCAGGCCAACTTCCTTCGATTATGCACTGGTTATATAAAATATTCAGTGGTTTAATGAGGGATTCTATAGAGGCCTTGATCATGGGACTACTGAGGCCATAGTAATCCGTGCATGGCGTATTTTTAATATGAAGTATAGCCTCCCTTACGTCAGATTCAGTGACTGGACCCATAAAGAATGAATATGGGGGCTTCGGTGTCATTTTAATATAATCATTAGCGGTAACATTATTATCGTTTTCGATTGTTTGAATTACCTTCTCTGCTACATTGACAAAAAAAGAATTGAAGTCTTCAGCTGTTATATTCGATGTACTAGATGATTTGTTGTTGGATTTTCTTTCTGAGTTTACAATATTCCAAATTGTTTTATTTTTATTATCTGATGCAGCTATTCTTTTATTATAAGCGTTACGCTTCTCTAATCTAATTGACCTCCTATAGTTTTTGCGCGATTCAGAATATAATAATAATAATAATAATAATAATAATAATAATAATAATAATAATAATAATAATAATAATAATAATAATAATAATAATAATAATAATAATAATAATAATAATAATAATAATAATAATAATAATAATAATAATAATAATAATAATAATAATAATAATAATAATAATAATAATAATAATAATAATAATAATAATAATAATAATAATAATAATAATAATAATAATAATAATAATAATAATAATAATAATAATAATAATAATAATAATAATAATAATAATAATAATAATAATAATAATAATAATAATAATAATAATAATAATAATAATAATAATAATAATAATAATAATAATAATAATAATAATAATAATAATAATAATAATAATAATAATAATAATAATAATAATAATAATAATAATAATAATAATAATAATAATAATAATAATAATAATAATAATAATAATAATAATAATAATAATAATAATAATAATAATAATAATAATAATAATAATAATAATAATAATAATAATAATAATAATAATAATAATAATAATAATAATAATAATAATAATAATAATAATAATAATAATAATAATAATAATAATAATAATAATAATAATAATAATAATAATAATAATAATAATAATAATAATAATAATAATAATAATAATAATAATAATAATAATAATAATAATAATAATAATAATAATAATAATAATAATAATAATAATAATAATAATAATAATAATAATAATAATAATAATAATAATAATAATAATAATAATAATAATAATAATAATAATAATAATAATAATAATAATAATAATAATAATAATAATAATAATAATAATAATAATAATAATAATAATAATAATAATAATAATAATAATAATAATAATAATAATAATAATAATAATAATAATAATAATAATAATAATAATAATAATAATAATAATAATAATAATAATAATAATAATAATAATAATAATAATAATAATAATAATAATAATAATAATAATAATAATAATAATAATAATAATAATAATAATAATAATAATAATAATAATAATAATAATAATAATAATAATAATAATAATAATAATAATAATAATAATAATAATAATAATAATAATAATAATAATAATAATAATAATAATAATAATAATAATAATAATAATAATAATAATAATAATAATAATAATAATAATAATAATAATAATAATAATAATAATAATAATAATAATAATAATAATAATAATAATAATAATAATAATAATAATAATAATAATAATAATAATAATAATAATAATAATAATAATAATAATAATAATAATAATAATAATAATAATAATAATAATAATAATAATAATAATAATAATAATAATAATAATAATAATAATAATAATAATAATAATAATAATAATAATAATAATAATAATAATAATAATAATAATAATAATAATAATAATAATAATAATAATAATAATAATAATAATAATAATAATAATAATAATAATAATAATAATAATAATAATAATAATAATAATAATAATAATAATAATAATAATAATAATAATAATAATAATAATAATAATAATAATAATAATAATAATAATAATAATAATAATAATAATAATAATAATAATAATAATAATAATAATAATAATAATAATAATAATAATAATAATAATAATAATAATAATAATAATAATAATAATAATAATAATAATAATAATAATAATAATAATAATAATAATAATAATAATAATAATAATAATAATAATAATAATAATAATAATAATAATAATAATAATAATAATAATAATAATAATAATAATAATAATAATAATAATAATAATAATAATAATAATAATAATAATAATAATAATAATAATAATAATAATAATAATAATAATAATAATAATAATAATAATAATAATAATAATAATAATAATAATAATAATAATAATAATAATAATAATAATAATAATAATAATAATAATAATAATAATAATAATAATAATAATAATAATAATAATAATAATAATAATAATAATAATAATAATAATAATAATAATAATAATAATAATAATAATAATAATAATAATAATAATAATAATAATAATAATAATAATAATAATAATAATAATAATAATAATAATAATAATAATAATAATAATAATAATAATAATAATAATAATAATAATAATAATAATAATAATAATAATAATAATAATAATAATAATAATAATAATAATAATAATAATAATAATAATAATAATAATAATAATAATAATAATAATAATAATAATAATAATAATAATAATAATAATAATAATAATAATAATAATAATAATAATAATAATAATAATAATAATAATAATAATAATAATAATAATAATAATAATAATAATAATAATAATAATAATAATAATAATAATAATAATAATAATAATAATAATAATAATAATAATAATAATAATAATAATAATAATAATAATAATAATAATAATAATAATAATAATAATAATAATAATAATAATAATAATAATAATAATAATAATAATAATAATAATAATAATAATAATAATAATAATAATAATAATAATAATAATAATAATAATAATAATAATAATAATAATAATAATAATAATAATAATAATAATAATAATAATAATAATAATAATAATAATAATAATAATAATAATAATAATAATAATAATAATAATAATAATAATAATAATAATAATAATAATAATAATAATAATAATAATAATAATAATAATAATAATAATAATAATAATAATAATAATAATAATAATAATAATAATAATAATAATAATAATAATAATAATAATAATAATAATAATAATAATAATAATAATAATAATAATAATAATAATAATAATAATAATAATAATAATAATAATAATAATAATAATAATAATAATAATAATAATAATAATAATAATAATAATAATAATAATAATAATAATAATAATAATAATAATAATAATAATAATAATAATAATAATAATAATAATAATAATAATAATAATAATAATAATAATAATAATAATAATAATAATAATAATAATAATAATAATAATAATAATAATAATAATAATAATAATAATAATAATAATAATAATAATAATAATAATAATAATAATAATAATAATAATAATAATAATAATAATAATAATAATAATAATAATAATAATAATAATAATAATAATAATAATAATAATAATAATAATAATAATAATAATAATAATAATAATAATAATAATAATAATAATAATAATAATAATAATAATAATAATAATAATAATAATAATAATAATAATAATAATAATAATAATAATAATAATAATAATAATAATAATAATAATAATAATAATAATAATAATAATAATAATAATAATAATAATAATAATAATAATAATAATAATAATAATAATAATAATAATAATAATAATAATAATAATAATAATAATAATAATAATAATAATAATAATAATAATAATAATAATAATAATAATAATAATAATAATAATAATAATAATAATAATAATAATAATAATAATAATAATAATAATAATAATAATAATAATAATAATAATAATAATAATAATAATAATAATAATAATAATAATAATAATAATAATAATAATAATAATAATAATAATAATAATAATAATAATAATAAATAATAATAATAATAATAATAATAATAATAATAATAATAATAATAATAATAATGGTTTTTATCATTTTCCTGTTAATTGTTGCATTAGATTCCACATTGTGTATCAGAATGTCTTTGGTCTTCTCGAAAACATATTATTATACAATATGGTATTTATGCAGATGGTATATTTTTTGAGACATCCTTTTGAGAATTAAATGTTTATTTGCAGGTAAGATAAGTAAATATTATTAAGGCTATTCATAAAAAGGTAATTTGTAACGTTTGTTTCAGCAGAAAGATTTCATACAACCAATTTAAAATCTTTTTTAACAAAAAAAGGTCTTTGATATGATTAATTCAGCACTAAGATGTTTCGGAATAAAATTCAATCTTCTGGGGCAGTCACAGCTTTTTAAAATTTAAAAAAACATTTAGGGACAACAAACACTTTAAAATGATCATGGACGAAACCCATCTTTTTATTTGTGATAGTGTGTAGGTACCAGTGGCGGTTAAATAGCTTACAACTAATTGATTAAATTAAAATAAATGTTTGACAAATCTTTTACACATTCACAGAGTTTAATATGTGTAAGTGTAATTATATAATCTTCGCAGTATATTTTATAAACTACATTTAGTTGATTTGCCTTCTTTAGTTTGGATTTAAAATTTGAAAAATACGTTTTCGTTGTTTCGTTTACGAGCAATTTTTACATTATATTTAGAAAACAATTTTTGACACTTGTTTGGAAAGTCCTCTTAAATATAGCAATTTAATGTTTAAAAAAGGGCGCCGAAACAAATGTTACAGTGATAACACTTTATGCTTTTGACTATTTAAGTACCAAGTTATTTTTTTAGGTTAAATATTGACAGTTTTGGAGGCCACAAAAACAGAATAAACACCACAAATTATGGACATATTCAGATGGGAATATCACTTTTAAATATATCCAAAATATTTTGTAGTTTTAAGTGTTAATTAACAATTTTGTAAATGGTTTATTTTTAAATAAATAAAATTTAATTACATATTTAGTTACATTTTAATCATTTTGATTAGAAATTTATCGATTTTTAGTTAAAAAAAAATCAGTAATAAAGTTGAAATTTTATTTAAGTAGAACACCCAAAAAGTAATGTCGACCAATTTATAATATTGCAGAAAAAATGCTACCACATATTCCTGAGGCTTAAATATAACGATTTGACACAACTTACATCAGTCCAAAAGTGGATGATTTTGAAAAAGTTCAATTTAGTTTTAGGTGTAAAAGTTGATATTGCTTCATATTTAAATAAATTTAGTATTTTTGGTTTGTAACCACATTTTTGTTGTAAAATTTAGAGGAAGCCTTTTTATAAATCCATATATCTCAAAAATGGCTGCTCAATTCTACTCTCACTACTTATACCTTGCAGAACAAGAATTTTTATTTAAAAGTTAAATGCAGAGTGGCTTAAAAAAGTAATCGTTTTAAATGTGTGTAAGGTAGTGCCCTTTAAATTTTACAATAAAAATGACAGCATTATAATTTTTGTATACTACACTGTACAGTTTTGTAGTTTTTTTTTTTTAAATATAAGTTAGAAAAACAACATGAATATTACTATCTTTATTTTGTTAATTTGCTATAATATTTTATTTATTAATAATAAAGTTAAAAAAAAAAACAAAAATGCATAAGAAGTGCCTATACAATATAATAAGTGAAAAGACAAAGTACATCTTGACATTTACATTGAAACAGAAACAAAAAACACAAATTACTCAATATGTTAAACTACATCAGAAGATTCGTTGTGTTTTTAGCTGCCACCTCATTTATTTGTGCCTCTATCAATTCTGTGGGACTTAACTCGCAGTGATATGAGGCAACCACTACACAACTTTATTGGTTTCTTAGCCATTTCATCAACAACTTACAAATTATGTGCATCTTTATGTTGCCGAATAATATTAAGACATCTTCGCTATCTTGTAAGGCTTTTCAGGCCCGTGGATAAACCTTACTATGACATTCATCTAAGTAAAAGCTTGGCCTGTTTTCTATATTATTTGATGGATTTTAAATCTACAGATTTAACATTTTATCTACACACTTTGACAATTTCTTTTCAAATATCTAACAAAATTAACATAATAAATAAACAGTACATTTGACTCATCACTTAGTTATTTTGTCTCAAGAAAGTATATAATGATGAATAATATATTTGTGGCAAATCAAAATGTTTCAATTCTTGCAAAATTTTATTCAATCTAGATCAACCTCACATCAAATGTGTTTAGTTCTCCTCTTCCATAAATACATTTTGGACTAGATATTGTTCCATTGCGGTATTATTTTAATAATCGGTTAGTAGTTGACTTTGCAATACCTGTAAGAAAAATGTTGAGTATTTAAGATTATTTTTAATTTGAAAATAATGAGTAAAACTTACAGGTGGCTTGAGAATTGTCGATATAACATTAGCAATTTTGGTTTTTGTATTGTTATCCAATACCTATTTGTACATATTTATTATTTACTGCTTTTCTGAGAGACTTGAATAGCCTAAACTCATTCGTTTTCGTTGTTTTGATGGACTCCGCGAGGAACTGCTATAATAGTATTCGATGTAAAAGAATCCATAATCGTCGAAATTCAATATAATTGCTTACTAAAGTTTTGTAAAGAAGTGTTATTAAAGAAATAAAATAAAAAACTAAGTAATAATGATGAGATATCAAAGCAATAACAAAACTAAATATAAAATGTCAGAATGGAACTGTCAACAATAACAAGTATCAGCTAAAAAGTAATGTGTGAATATGACTGCAATCTGACCAATCAGCAGCCTACAGAATTGCCAACTTAACTTAAAATCGATCCTCTTAGTTTAAAAACAGAGTTTTTTTTATAGACTGGCAACACTAGGCTCACTTATCATAATGCGCCACTTACGTATGAAAATAAAAATATTAAAATTAAATTTATATTTTTATGTTATTTATGTAATAATAAAATAATGTGTTTTTATGAAATTTAAGTGGGTGTTTACTGCACAACTGAACCAATGGAGAAACCGCATCTGCTTAGAGGTATTCACCAGGTAGATAAAGATATTCGGCGCGATTGGCGAACTTGACTCAATGTTGACACCAGGTGACAAGTTCCCTATTGATTGTTACACTAATATCTTCCCTTAGAGGTGTAAAATTTTATATTTAATTTTAATTTTATTTTTAGCTATTTTGGGGGCTGGTAGAGGACTGAAAATATAATTTTAAAATTGTGAAACAAATTTCAAGCAGTTTTTATAATGAAACGCAGTTTTTAGATGCTATAGCAAATTAAAATTTTAACTTTCATTTCTTCGGCCCATCCTAGTGCAGGAGTATTTAAAGTACTAGCACTCCTGCACTATGGAGTATTAAACTATTGTTTCTCTATAATCTACAATTAACAAAAGGCTAATGGCCTAAGTTGTTGAAGCCGAAGACACCAAAGAAAAAAATTATACCATCTATTATCCATAGCTTTCTTTTAATAAAACTACTTTTTTCTTTATTCTTTTGTATATTTTTAATTAGTACAGTACTATTTTTAATCAGTGTACTATTCAAAACTCTATAACCTAATACTGGTGCTATGACCTTCAGAGCAAAACAAAATTGATGTGGAATTATTAATTATCTCTGCTCAGTCAGAGAGGGTCGTAGGTGAATTTTTCCCTTTTGTCCTCGAAATTGGCTGAATGACCGATTGTACCGAGATACAATCGATTATTACCTGGATAAATTTTATGTACACCGCAAATGAAGAAGAAGAATTCTGAATGATTTTTAAAAGCTTATGATATATAAATAAAACGTGTTTATTAGCTATGAGAGGAGAATTTTGATGTTTTATTCAAACTTTAGCTATATTTTGGTAAGTCCTTGGAATTTAATATATATACAGCTTATGTACCGGTTAAAATAGATATCTATCTTGGTGGCTCACAAAATAAATGACTTTAATATTTACAAACTAAAAGGTTAAAATTGGTTAATTATATGTACAATTTTCAGAATATTCCCAAACACTGAGGGTGGAGATATTTCGTGTGATAACACCTTCTAACTGATGGACTTGAGTTGGTATAATCAGAAAATTCCTACCTTGGAGATTGTCACTATCTTACATAGTCGAGGGTTGAATTCGAAGACCTCTTTGGAAGGGTGACTTGACAAGATTGGATCCAAAGGTACGAGTAGGTCCACTTATTTAATCTCTAATTAAAATATCGTCCTTCATTTGTAGTAACTCCAGTTAGTAAGGGATGAAAATGGTGTCCCAATCGTTTACTTCTATCCAACAGTAAGGTTCTCAAATACAGCTCCTTGAGACTACCTCAGATTAATGTTATGTCCGGAATTGTACGTAATAAAAATGAAAAGTAACTATCTGTGACTACGATAGCCAGAAAAGGAAACAGAATAGTATAGAATGGAATAGAATAGAATAGAAGGCCTAAAATACAAAATACTACTTTAAATATACAATCCTATATTAAGCAAGGACAAATAAGTGATAAATGAGAAATTACGTTACCTGAGGTGAAAGGTGGCCTTTTTAAGAAGTTCTTTTTGCTAAATTGAAAATAAAATCCTCTAATGAGATTAAGTATACTAACAAATAGCAATACTTAGTAAATTTTCAATGTCTTTTCGCTTCTAGTATCTTATATCCTTATGAAAAGATCTTCAAAAACACATGTTCCATGAAGGTATGATACCAGAAGAATGAAAAATGGTGGAAAAGGATATGCACCGACAAAATTAATGACTTCTACAGGAAGTGAAAATAAAATATGACAGGTAATTTAAAATATTATTAGCCAATTTCTCACAATCACCTACTTAATTCCAAAATTACCTAGATTATTTGGGGTTTTAATTATTTGTAATGATTTAGACAATCACCTGAATAAATTTGAATGACATAATGTCATAATTAATGTAAATAAACAAAGAAAATTAACCCTGAAACCATTTATAGAATTCAAAACGTTTCTTTGTCCCTTTTAGGTTCCTAGAACTCAACTACAAACTAATTTAAGAAAAACAATGGAAAATATATCTATAGAGGACCAGAACGGATATTCAAAACAAGAAAGAAACACTTGATAAAAGGTTAAACTTCTACAATTTCCAATTTGACAATATAAAAGGTATCTTTTAATTCTAGTTAACTTACAGAACATGAGAAATGGATCTCCTAATAATCTTCTAGCCAAAACGGTGTATACGGAGTGAGCTTTTAATAGATTTTATTCCTATTATACTTAAATAATAAATTAGAGTAAATTAAAAGTTAAATGCCAATACTATATATATTATTTTTGTGGTAAAAGCATCCCAGTACATTCATATGGATTTTGAACCGTAACACTGGGCTTTAATGATATTGTTTTTACAGTGTATTTTTATTGAAGAGAAATGGATGAACCCCTTAAGTTTGGTCAATGTACGTTTGCTGTCACTGTTTTGGTTAAATTAAATGACAACCCGAATATAATTGGTTCAACAACCCTTCTCTATCTCGCCATAACCGGTTTACCGAAAAACAAACCGCTCAGCTCTCATCTCTCGCTCTGAGCTGACTCGAGCGGGTCACCTAGCGTCCTAATCACTTTCGAATTAGGATCCCAAACATTAAGAAGAATAATAGAGGCAATTAGAGTAAAACTGGGTTGCAGTTTGCCAGAGCGCGTCGAATATCGCTCTATATACGTAGCTATACACGAGGAGATTGTGATTGATGTAACGCAATAAAGTGCAAGGCTCCGTGTCATAACTAATCTCGGCGAAAAGAACATGTTGTTGCGCGTTGTTAAACATACGACGGAACGACCGTTTAGGAAAAGCGAGCTTTGCAGTTCCGGCAATATTTTCGCAGCGTCTGATTGTAAAATTTCAGCCAGATGTTGTAAGTGATTAGGAGTTAAATTTAAAAGGTGGAAATGCGGAAGTGTCAATATGAGATATTCCTGAAACAGACCCGGGAAATTTGTGCTGATACTTTTTCAAAATTTGAAACTGTTTAAAAAGAAATATAAAACTCGACTTTTACCCTTTTTCTCAATTTTTTTTTAGAAAAAAACTAAATTGAATTTTAAAAAAGTGGTTTTAGAGTAGCATAGATTTAACCTTTACCTATACGTACACAGTTTTTTCTTTTAAAAATTGTTAAAAATAAACTTTAAAAACCCATACATTGCAAGATTTGTTGTCTGGAAAGTGGCAGATTTTGAAAAAATTAATATTTCTGAATGAAAAACAATTTATAATATATTTTACAAGGGATAAATAAATTTTACGTATTTGTACATCTTATTGTTTTACGTAAATCATTTCTATAGTACTAAGATCGTCATATTATACAGGGTGTTTTAAAAAGGTATGTCATACATTCTTCCTCAGTTAAATTACCAAAAAATAAGTGGATTTGGCTATATTTACCTACATCAAAAACTAGCTCCTAACAAAGTTAAAGGGCGTTAAACTAACATTCAAAAAAACGTTTTTTTGTAGAAACTTTGCTGTTGCGATTTTTTCTTGGAATTTTTTGCCTGTACTGTAGATAAAGCGACCCCTTTTAACTCCCTTGTATAGAAGTCAGTGGTGTGCCTAGGACTGTGCTTGAGCCGCCCCTGCAAAAACTAATACTTTTATTTTTATTTTTGTATTCAAGAAGGAGGAGGACATGTTGAACATTTACTAATTTAAATAGTTTATAAATGAGGTAGGGCTTCTTAAAGGGATAGAAAATTTCTCATCTACAATGAAATGTCTTCAAAAGGCCTATGATATTTCTTAAATCATTAAATCCTCAAGACGTTAATACATCATCAGCAAATACTTCTTCATGTAACAAGATAATAATTATTCATTTGCCCAAAAAAAACCACCATCCAAATATTTCTTCTTCCAATAAAAAAAAAAGATCATCCAGATCTTTCTTCCAATAAAACCATAAAACCATTCAACGGATAATCGGATAAGTAGGACGGATGAGACGAACGTTTTAAATAATAAAATAAAATACATCCATATTAGATAAACTAATATATTCAAAACGTTCGTCTCGCAAGAAAAAATAATCCCAAATATTATAAATATAAAACCCATTAATCTTTGATAATCACTATATGAAACCCAATAATATTATGTCCAATACTTACCTTATTTAACCTAATGGCTTTTTCAAATGAAAAATGATCTCTTTATTAGAAAATCATCTTGATTATTTAAAATTTATCTCTACTAAACAAAGTTCAGAAAAAAAAATCAATTGTAAAATGTCTCGACTGACAGACATAAAATTTTCATCGAAGGAAAGAGATGGGGCAGTAGAGGTGTTTGAAATATATTGGTATAAAAGACATACCGTTACAACTTCTTACTCAACCTACATCCAAAAACGAGAAAAAAATTTGAAATTTAGCTATGTAGATTTGATTCATTCTCTCTAGTCTTCATACTTGCAATACACACCAATTTAGGACAACCTGTACACGACAATCTCACTGTTAATGATATTAATTCCATCTATTCCACTGTATTGTTTTAGATCTTCCTATCCTATCCGAGAAAATAATATACAAAGCTCATTAAATTTTGCTGCAGCCGAAGGCTAAAGCACGTTGAGAGAGAAAAATAGAAACAGAGAGAGGGAGCTTTACTTGAGCAGAAAATGTTAATTGTTTGACGTCGGTTGAAGCTGTTCAGCTAGCGCTTGGCGTTTATTATTTGATTTAGAGCGTATAAATAATAAAGTCGGAATAAGCTGCTTAAAACATTTTAAAAGATGCTGCAAAATTTATACGTCGGATTTGGCCGGGTTCTCTCCTTCTAAACGGACTGGCGACAGTTTTGGAAGAGTTTGGCTGAAACTTTGCTGCTAAACTTCCGAGTTATGGAAGTGAGCGAACTACTTAAGCTTTTAATCCGTTTTTTTGTACTTTCAATATGGATTACAGATTTTAGATTACATAGTATGGATATAAATTATTTTACATCTCTAGGAGCGTCTGTAACACCACCGTTTTCCTGAATAATATTTTTATTTTTTCTTGTTGGATTAGAAAGTTCCTCGACTAAATTTCAGGATGTTATTAAAACAGTTAATACGCTTTTGATAAAAAGATGTAAGATATATTTTTCTTTAAGTAAAAAATAAATATTTTAAATTTTGACTCGAAGAAATAACGTCCTACCAATATACAGCATTTTCGATGTGGAAAAGCTGAATTAAAATTATTGAAGAGATAATTACTTTATCAAAACCGTCAATTTGTTAAAAAATGTTATTATAGTTTTCAAAAAAGGTATATTTCTTATACAGTGTGTTTGCAAGCAGAGGCGGTTTCTCCATTGGTTCATTTTTGCAGTAAACACCCAGTTAAATTTCATAAAAACACATTATATTAATATTACATAAATAACATAAAAATATAAATTTAATTTTAATATTTTTGTTTTCATACGTGTTAATCTATATTTTTTGTACATCATTGTCCTCTGGCTGATCGCGTCTCTATGTCACAGTATATCTAAGTATACTGTGTATGTGGCGCATTATGATTAGTGAGCCTAACACGAGTCGGACAATATGCCGAATATATATAACTAAAAAGAGAAGACAACACGCCAACAGATCCTTCAAACTGTCAAAGAACACATTAATTGGAGCGCCGCTCTCAAACAAGGTTGCCAAACCAGTGTTGCCAGTCTAGTACAATTCACAATTGTACTAGATGTAGTACTTTCTACGTGCATCAGTGTTCACGTGTAAACTATATATATATTGTGTTCCTTGTTTGGGTTCGTTATCAATAAAGACCCCCTTTTTTCCTCTTCAATGAATTTAGATGTCACTGCAAATAGAATTCGAAAAATCTGATACATTTAAGGAATCTGGTACATTTTTTAGACAAATCTGGTACATAACAAAAACATATTCTGGCAACACTGTACCAAATCAAGCAAACAGTCACTGTCATTAGTGTCAATTAATTCATACTTTAAATAAAAACATAAAATTATTTTATTTGTGCTTATTTAAAAAAATGTGTTTAATTAAGAACTGTGTCTTCAATAAATTGAAAGTATTGTTCCGAAAAACTTCTATAAGGCAAGGTAAATTAAAATTTTTAAGGTTATGTTGATTTTTTTTACCTCTCAAAGTTTTACAACTCTAATTTGTTCTATATTTTGTTTCAGTGTGCTACGTTGCCCCAAGGTTTGGGGTTGTAATGCGGCTCTTATCACTTAAGATAAGGGCAACTAGCTCAATTAATTTTATTTACAATAATCGGAGAGATAGGGTCCTGTAAAGATAAACAAAAGTATGGTTTAACCTTTTAATACTCAAGCAGCTGGTCAGTCGTCTAATTAGCAAAGTGGAACAAATCCAGCAAATGTATTATAATATTAAAATGACTTCATTGCCAGTTTGGTACCAATCGATCACAAGGTAAGTACGAAATGCATAAGAGCATAAATTTAATAATACTGAAAATATACCTAAATCTTATTATACTATATACATTAAACTTACGTTATTTATCTAATATATATTTTATTTTAGGTTCTATGAGAAACTAAATAATCTATGCCAAAACAGCCAACAAAAGTAAGGGTAGATAAAATGAAATAAGATTTTCTAAACTAAAACTATTCGATAGTTAGAATGCGAAACAGCTTTTAATGTAATAAGGTAATAATACTAAAGGCTATGATTTATATACAAGATTATACTATGACAATGATGTTAATAAATATATGTACAGAAAGGTGACGCACGGTAATGTTTTTAGCAATAATATATATACAAGGAAGCTAAGGGTGGCTAAAATAGAGCTCAGGCAATGAAGTAGGCAATGGAACATTCTTACTTGTTCCGTGGTTTTCTGATGATCTACCATCCAGGGGTTGTTCTCGTCAAAGTTATCGATCGGTTACTAAGGGCTGGGCCAACAAGCGAAACAGGAAGTAGTGAACTATAGTACGGGTTACTTCCTGCAAATTAAATAATAGCTATTAAATGCTATAGGAGTGGCAAAAGAAGCTCTACAGAATGGATACAAACAAGAAGGCTGTAGATGTTAGGTGGCCTTTGGAAGAAAAGTATTATTTCCACAACAATGTGCTGTCAATAATGACAAATATACTTTAAAGGTAAACTTTCTCTTTATATTATTAGCCAAATAATCCGAACAAAATTCATGAGTTCAGGTACCACATGGATTAAAGAAAGCTAATTGAAAAAGAACAGAAAAGGAAGGAAGTTCATCAGCCAGAAAGACAATCTAGGGTTGCCAACAAATTACCATATTTTAAAACCAAATGACCTTGGCCTTGGCCTTGAACTTAAATTTGAATAAATGAAAGTGATTGTAGATTTTAGCAAAGAAGAAGTAATTTGGAATTTGAACAATTGCAATTAGATTCATAAAAGAGAAGAAGGAAGGTCAAGGTCGACAATTGATGTCAAACTGTTTGTTTACATTCAGGTACAGGTTATAGAAAATTAATATACATAATTTGAACAATCTTGTGTTTTCTTTTATCGACAGGTAAGCTTATTATTAAATTATTTAAATTTTATATAAATATTGCAACGATAAAATGCGAACCGTAACATTAGACCATCCAAAGACTACTTCAAAATGGCACTTAACAAGTCATATCCCACATATCTACATGATCTGGCGAATGAATCCTATAAGTACATATTAAAACATTAAAAAACTATCTAAAATTAAACAATAATTTGAAAATACAAATGAAGCCGATTTACCTATTAATATGAACTTTATAGTAAAAATGAAGCTTTATAAGAAGATAAAGCCTATTGATACTGATAAAACTATGAATATATTGGGGAGTTAAGGGGGGTTAAAATATAAAAAAAAAGCGTAACTGAAAAACTAAAAATTTTTAGCAAACATCAATCTTAAAGGAGAAGCCCTTTCATTATAAACAAAATCTGATTAAATATGGGGGATTTAAGGCGGGTTCAAATAAAAAAAAAATCAAAAATAAAAAGCGATATAAACATGAAATTATTAGTAAAAATCAAGGTCTATAAGGAGATGAGGCTTATTGATTGTGAAAACAATCTGCTTAAAAATGGGGGTTAAGGGGGTCTGTTAAACTGCGAAATAATATATATATCTTTATACTACTTTGTGTCTGTGTAATATTATGTACTGTGATAAGACTGGTCTTATAAAATAAACATTTAAAACATTTTAGTTATTTTATTTGCCAATTAAAGGGATTTAAAAAATATATTTTTTATTTGACATCTGTGACAAATTGTGAAAATGATTAAACTTACAATAAAAACTAAAAAATGGTAGGTAAAGTTTCATATAAAATTTTTTACAAAAAAATCAATGTCAAGCTTTCTACATAACCTGATATATATTAAAAATAATCTCAAATTACGAAGAAAAATCAGTTTACAAACTAATAATGTTTATAGATGGTTTTCAACGTATTAAAAACAAAAAAAAATATCAGACTAAACTATCAAACTAAAATATTCATTTATTAATAGTTGTAGTATTTGAAAACAGTATAATGTTGATAATAATAACTACACAAACTCAAATAATAAAACAGCGATATTGACTCTTGTACAAAGTTTTGATCCGAACTTACATATAATAAAATTATTGGAAAAAGTGAACACCTATTTTCAATTACCACGAGCCGCCACTGTTTGCATGTACGTGAAATATTTTAGAGGGCGCACCCAGAAAAATCAGGAGAATAGAGTTCATTTTCAAAAAAACCTATAATTGTAAAAAATATACATTATTAAAATTTTTAAGATAACTGTTACAAACAAACTTTTTTCTACTAGCGTGCGGAAAAGTCCACTTTTCCGCACTCATTTTAGTATTGAAAGTCACTTTTCCGCACTAGTGCGGAAAAAACTTTTTTCCGCACTAGTAAATTTGTTAAGTTTTTGGGGAGTATACTGACATTTGAATATTTAAAATATATATTTGTATGGTTGTAGTTTACAAAATGACTGAAACATTAAGAAATTTATTAGAATTCTGCTATAATTTTTAATAAAAAGAAACGTATGTTTTAATATTTTTTTAATGGCGCTGGTATACGCCTCTTCAAATGAAATAAATAATAAACATTGTAATATGATCTTGTTATTTTAGCTATTTTTATAGTGTTTTAAGCTCTTATGATTTTGGGCAGTGGGTCAGGTTATTAAACAACTCGTATTACTTTGAAAAAGAATGTTGAGAGCCACTATATTTAAAACTTTCTAAACTTGACAGTCGATTAGTGATGAAAATATAGAAAATCACTAACCATTAAGATATTATAATTAAATAAGGTTTCAGATAAGGCAGCGACAAATTCTAATTCACAGAGACTTACTTATTCAAATTTAAATGATTTATTAACGACTTATCTGTGGTATAACAGGTAGTATTTTAGGAATGACTGTAGAGGCCTTCTTCTAGAGGATTAATATGAGAGACTTCGGATATCACCAACTCTTCAAGTATAAATCTTCCTAGGTAAACTTAAATCTCATAAATTTCTTAGATGACTCGAACTAAACCTCTTGATATACTGGAAATCAACTTCTGTAGCTGGAACTAAACTTCTAAATTTCAATACTTCCACACATGCAGTTTGAACGTTCTTCCAAACAATCTTTTTCGATAAAACTTCTATAAAACCATCGATATAACTTCTATAGAACTGCTACAGAACCATCTAGATACAGCCAGGCTACAAGGAAAAAGGTAAAAATATCAAGAAAGGGATTAGGAAGTTTATATGGGAGACAGATAATATGCTTTTTACTATAGGGACCGTGCGTGAAATATAGAGGCAGCACTACTGCCGAACTTAGCCCTCTCTAGTGTTTAATTTTAGAATTAAATGGGGTAAACATTGCAAGTAAATAATGAAGGGTATTTTTTTAAATATTAAATATAGATAAAAATAGATACCGGCCCGTACCAAACAATCGTGTACATGGTCAAAATGACGTAAAATGTGAAACAATATTAAAATCTGGACATGCATATACATTTTAAGCAAAAAGATTTAAATGGCTAAGTGACAATAAATTGTAAAGTTGTACCTTAAACAAGTGTATCTAATGTTAAAATATAGGTATTTAGTAACACTGAATTTAAAAGTATTACAATAACATTTAAAAAATGTAAATTAATAAAAAAGATTGATAATAATAATTATAAATCTTTTTAGCTTTATGTTAATCGAAATGTCATTCATCCACTGGCGTTTATGAGATGTTCAATGATACATATATTATAGATTGCTCACCCAACTATAAAAAAATTATGAAAAGCTGATTGCAATGTGCCTTTCCTAGTGCTCACTAAATAGAGCCGTTCTAGCCCAAATGTGTTAAAATAAAATTTCAGCATTTTAATCTTTAGAAAAAGATAATAATTAAAGTTTTACTTCAAGACATGTCATTATGTATTTCGAAAGTTGAGTTTTCATGTAGTTAAATAATATTAAGAGATCTAAACAATTTTTATAACAGATGGATATAAATAATTTTAGACTACTATTTCAGAAACAATTCTACATAAAATACATAATTGCAATATGTAATACAATTTTGAAAAGGTAATGTAAACAATTTTGATATGAGGTATGAACAACTTTGGTAAGAGTTGTAATTGGACACTTATCTATTATTCTGAATAATGTTTAATGGTAATGTCACTAAAAAAATTTACAAAAAATCACTGGATTTTTAATATTTTAAAGTTTGTTACAATCTCTTTTGACAGTAATTGCAATGTATTATTTATGATTTGTTTATTTTAATAATAAATGAGAAATAGTTAATAAATTGTAAAGAGGGCCGTGATATTTTTGTCAAATTGGATATTCTTATTTCATAACATTCTACATTAGTTTTAATCAACAGAATAAACCATTATCTGTAAAATTATATTTATATAAAATGGTCATTTAAATATGTAAAAATCTTAATGACAAGAAAACACTAAAGATTATAATTTTTCTGTAAATGATTTCTTTACAACTAAGTGCTCAAAATTGATACAAGCTAGATAAAAAGAAAACTTTGCCCAGTGAAATACGCTTTTCGTCGTCTGATTTACATATGGATAAGCAATCTTTGTAATTATGTATATCATTGGGTGTGAGGCATAATTGTGTTCTGTGGAAATTTATAAAATTTCTTTACTATCGAATGAAATCCAGGTTTCTAAAGTGATGTGTTTGTACATCCACGGATGCAACAAGTTTTTTCGATATTGATATTACGAAAATAATTCGACTTCATTTTATTAATAATTATTAAACAATAAATGGCGTATAAAACATTAATAAATACCCCCCAAAAAGTTCACATTTTTGTCACCAGTTAGCGTTAAAGTCATGACGCACGGTCCCTATTAAATGCACAATTTAATACTATTAGTGACTAGCTTCACAGAGACCAAAATTAATATGAAAAGAAAAAAATCTTATTTAACATATTTAAATATAGTAAAGCCTATTATCTCTTTGCTAACAAAATAGTAGATAAAATTATATTAAACACGTGAATCTTGTGTTTTCATGTTGAGGTTATGTTTCAGATTTGACATTTTAATTAGAATTTCTTATACAAAATATATATTTTCAACAAAATATCGGTAGGAAACTTACCTTTTAAAATCAGACGGTCACTAAAAATATTAAAGACAATTAGTACATCGGATGTCCAAGATAAAAGATAATTAAAATTCAATAAATCAACTTGCTCGATGACAGTTATAGATCGAAATGAATTACCCTTTTGACATAATGCATAAACGACAAATTACATTTGTGTAGAGATGTTGGTGTCAAAATAACGAAGACGGTTACAACCGTTACAACATCTGACAATTTTTATTTGTCACTTTGAATCACCGTAGCAAGAAAGAAAAAATGAACCTGTCAAAACACTACCTTGTTGAAACCAATTTTACCGTCGCATCTTTATCTAGAAGATAATTTTTCATGGATTCTTCAGACGAAGATTTGTCAGAGTCAGGTTTGGAAGTGGCTAGAACTGCAAACTTGGATTTACTACCATCAAAATCCCGTTATAGGTATAAAAAGGAATATATTTTGTTTGAAAATTGGTGCTAGAATAAGGGAATTAAAACTTTTTAAAAAGACGTTTTTTTGGCTTATTTCGCTAAAATTTTCAAAACATGCAAGCCAAACACTCTTTGGTCCAGGTACTCAATATTAAAAAGTATAATTAAACTCAAAAAAGACGTCGATTTAAGCAAGTTTTTTAAGGTCACGGCATATATAAAAAAAACATTGGATTTAGATCAAAAAAGGCAAACATTTTCTCAAAAAAAGAAATTTTTAAGTTTACAAATGAAGCGCCTGACAAAATTTATCTTCATATAAAAGTCGCTACGATTTTTGGTTTGGCGGGCGCACATAGGCGAGAAGAATTAACAAAGATGTCTTTAGATCATATTGATGACAAAGGAAATATTGATAAATATCCCAGACACAAAAAACCACTCTTTGAGAAGCTTTGCGATTTCTGAGGAAGCTGAAAATGGAAAATTGCTCAATTTCTTCAGAAAGTATGTGAGTTTAAGAAAGCCCAAAACCCCATACAAGCGATTTTTCGTAAAATATAAATAAGGAACTTGCATTGTACAATGTATCGGAATAAACACCTTCGGAAAAATGCCATCAGAGATTGCAAGTTATCTGAAGCTTCCAAATCCTGAATTATATACGAGCCACAGTTTCCGACGTTCCGCCGCCACAATGCCGCCAGATTCCGGAGAAGGAATAACAAATATTAAACGCCTCGGAGGTTGGAAATCTTCTAGCGTCGCAGAAGGTTATGTAGAAAGTTCACCAAGTCTCCAAAAGGGCCTATCGAATAAAATATTAAACTTCAGTGACGCTTTCGCTAGCCCTTCCACTCACATACTTTGATTTTTATGTGCTTCCACTAGTCAGCAGCTGTCATCAGTGAGGTCTTCCAAAATTACCTCTTCCAGCCAAGTTCCTATCGCCCGGTTGCAACAATTAGTGCTGACAAAGCAGTAGAAAACTAAAATCTGACTTCATTGGAAAACATTTTAGCGTCTGCAATTAATTTGCAGAATGCTACAAATTGCATGTGTAATATTAATATTAAGAATAATTAATTTGTTGATATGTATTTAACCCAGCAACGGTCAGGTGGGGTCCTGTAGACCCAATGTAGATGACAGGCGCCTTTACTTTTATATTATAACGTTTGCACGGTCACGCCTCTCAGTAGCCTCCGCCCACATATTCCTCTACCTAATTCGAAACGCATTTCAGTTGTTATTTTGCATCCGGAGTGTTATTTTGCATCTGGAGAGTTAACATCGTTATAAACTGGTCTGGGGTCTAATAAACCCCACCTGACCGCTTACGTGACAATTGTATAGCAATTTTCTAGTAAGTAATATTAGTGAATTTCAATAATATTTGTGATATAATATTGACATTTTTTTAGAATTATGGCTCGTAGCACCTACGAAAGTGAACAAGAACGTCTCTTACAACTTTGGACAGAGCTAGATAAAGATGAAGAACAAGATTATATTAATTCAGAAAATGGAAGTGACTACGCAACTGATCATGAGAATGAACGAGTTCAAGATCGAGAAAGTAGTGGAGGCTTAGAAACTGAGGAGGTAGAACAGACAAATGAAAAGGAAGTGGAACCGGAAGAAAATGGTAGGGAAACTGAAACAAAACAAGGTAATAATGAAGCGCAGAGAGATAAATATTTCAAAGGAAAGGATGGCACTAAATGGTTAAAAGATTGCACTAATAATAGGGTTCGAACCAGGGCTGAAAATATTATAAGCCATTTACCAAGTGTCAAGCGAAATGCACAATACTATAAAAACCCGCTTGATTGTTGGTTGTTATTTATTGATAACCAAATAATCTCAGATATTGCAAAATATACTACAATCAAAATCAGAGAAAAAGCTACAAATTACAAAGACAAATTCTTTTGTAATGATACAAATGAAGTGGAAATTAAAGCTGTTTTCGGTTTGCTTTATCTTGCGGGTGTGTTTAAAGCTAATCACAGAAATCTGAAAGACTTTTGGAAAACTGATGGCACAGGCATGGATATATTTTCAGCAACCATGTCTTCCAAAAGATTCATGTTTTTGCTGACCTGTCTGAGGTTTGATAATATTGAAAATTGGCCAATTAGACGATCAGTAGACAAGCTTGCCCCTATGAGAGCAGTATTCGACAAGTTTGTCAATAATTGTCAATCTGCTTATACTCCCAGTGAGTATGTAAACCTAGATGAAAAGCTGGAGTCGTTTAAAGGCAGATGCTCATTCCGTCAATACATCCCAAACAAGCAAGCAAAATACGGCATCAAGATACAAAGTTTGGTTGACTGTAAAACTTTCTATACGTTAAACATGGAAGTATACACAGGAAAACAGCCCGATGGCCCGTACCAGTTGTCTAATTCACCAAAAGACATAGCTCTTCGAATGACTGCACCAATTTCAGGCACTAATCGAAATGTCACCTTTGAGAATTGGTATACTAATTGTGAACTCGTACAGGAACTCTTAGAAAGACACAAACTTACTTCAGTCGGTACCCTTAAAAAAAACAAGAGACAAATTCCTCCTTAGCTACTTTTAACTCGTAATAGATCTGAACAATCTAGCCTATTTGGTTTTCAAAAAAACATATCGATCGTGTCATATATTCCTAAGAAGGGCAAAAACGATAGAGATTCCGGCGACAAGAAACTTTCAGAAATTATAACCTTTTACAATTCAACCAAGACAGGTGTCGATGTAACAGATGAATTATCAGCATCCTACAACGTAGCTCGCAACAATTATGTTTTGTCTACTGAATACCGCAGGTATTAACTCACAAGTTGTTTATAAGTTCAATACTGGTGACTATAAATTGAAAAGACGAGATTATTTGAAAAATTTGGGACTAGCATTAGTACGCGAGCAAGCACAAGTTCGAAAAGACAATCCTAGATTCCCACGTATTTTGCGCGAAAAAATCAATACCTTTTTTGCCGAAAAATTGGAAGAACCACCTAAGAAAAAACAAGTTATAGCTCGTGGTCGTTGCAGTTTTTGTCCTCGAAAGATAGACAGGAAAACAAAATATTCGTGCCGTTCATGTGAGGTTCCAATTTGTTTAGAACATGTTTTTATGCAGTGCGAAGCTTGTGCAATTCACCGTCTGTTTCCGAATAAATCAATTATTTTTTGCTGTATAATGTTTAAGTTGCAATTTAATTTTTTCATAATTTATTTTTTAAGTGTTTGTTTCAGCACATTTATTGTATATATAATGCATTGGATTTATTTTAGTTTTTATAAAAAAAATAACAAATTTTCCTAAAAATCAGTTAATAAAATTTTGTATTTATTACTAAAATAGTTACTTGTGATATTTTTTTCTGGATTATTCAGGGTTTTATTAAGCTAAAAAATAACTAAAATAGTTTTTTAGTATTCATTTTACAAATTCTAAATAAAAAAGCAAATCCACTTCAAAAAAAGCTTAAAAAAGCAGGTCTTACTGTAAAATTATTATAATTTTTTTTAATAAACAACATTTAAGCTATAATTGATAAAGTTTTTTAATATGATTTAAAAATTAAGCTACTTTGTCAAAAAGTATCTAAAAATTTAATTTGGCCCCAAAATCATTTAGAAAAATGGGGTCTATTGGACCCCACCTGACCGATCTTGAAACTTTTGGTTACCTGACCGTTGCCGGGTTAATAATAAATGTTTCTTTGTTAACCTTTGGGTTTTTTCCGCACGCTAGTAGAAAAAATAGTGTAACTAACACGTGCATGAAGTGACTTTTCTGAACGCGATTACTGGCCGAAATCTGCTAACGCGTAGTTTGGCCATCTGCAATCGCGTGGGGAAAAGTATCACTTTCCGCACTTGTTAGGTAAACTACTATTTAATATAAAAAGGGTATTGTTTTCAAATTAACCCATTTGTCTTATTATGGTTACCTTATAACTACAAAAATAACACGACTGTAGTTAAAACATTAAATTGAAAAATATATATTTTATTACTCAATGGCGGATTTCTAGTTAGGCTTTAGGTTATGGCGGAAAATTTTCAAAGGTAGAATTTTTTTCCACGGCCACTAAACACGCCAAAAGCGGAGTAACAACTTCACTGAATTTTTTATTGTTGTATTAATATTGTTGTAATAAATCTACAAATTATTTTACATTTCTGCAAGAAATTTACAATGTCTTTTAGGCATCAACAATGCGTAGGGAGGAATTTAATAAGAACGATAAATAACACCAAAGAGTATGTGGTTCACTAGATGGTCATGTAGAAAGGGAATGGGACGTTTCAGTGCCGCCGTTTCAGGGCCGCCGTTTCAGTGCCGGGACGTTTCAGAGCCGGGACGTTTCAGTGCCGGGACGTTTTAGCGACGGGGCGTTTCAGTGCCATTTTTATTATAATTAAATTAGTTCAGGTTTTATATTTCTTATTATTTTAAGTCATTTTTATTAAAGTTTATTTGTTTACTGTTTTTTTTTTCTATTTAATTTTTTAATATTTTTTTTATTTTGATCTAATATTAAAATACGTTGGTACACAAGCAAACTAATCTGAGTCGTTAGTTAAACAAAAACACTAAATACAATACAGGGTGTCCAAATTGAAATTGACACATTTAAACGTGATTATGAGTTTTTCCAAAAAATTCCAGTTGTTAAGGGCAAGGCGAAAATTGCCTATTTTGTTTTAATATTTTTTTAATGTTAACTTATATTGTTATCCAGTTTTAAAGGCAAAGGAAAAACCAACTATTTTTTAAATATTTTTTTATTGTTAAATAATATCAAAATATGTACATAAAATCAACTATTATCAGTTGTTAGTTAAACAAAAACAATAATTATAAAATATATACATATATACAATATAACAAATTTAGATTTTATTCAGTCATTTGGTAGTTGTGGGCGATAGCTCTCAACTATTCAATCGGAGTTCTATTCCCATACTCCGTGACAATTCTTAAAATTCGTTCATCGGCATCTCTATACTTCTTTAACTTCAATGGAGGCTGATTCCCAGCAACTAATTGTTCATAATAAGTATCTCGCCCCTTTTGAACTTTGCGTAAACCATCTATAAATTTCCAAATTGTTGGATGTTCCATTCCCAGTTCCGATTTTAATCTTCGATTGGCAGCTTCGGAATGGTTATTGGTTCGATCATCTCCATCAAGAGTTCTTTCATATAAATTCCACATTTCTGGTGGAAACAGAGGTTCTCTTCTCCCATTTCCACGCCTATTCATGCGTCCTATATAGTTATCCTCAAACCAGTTTAGTAGAGGATGCAATTCTCCAGGTAACTCTTCACTAAGTGGTTCCAGGTATTCGTCTAAATCATCCACTCTTACAAATGCTAGAGCAATAATCATTTTAGCGTTCAGGCAAAAGTCTGGATCAGTATTATACCGATTGATAAAACCCAACCCTGCAATATGTTTTCTCATGTTCTGTGCCAAATGGAAAAAGCAACCTTTAATGGAAACATCTGGAAAACACTGAGCTATTGCACCGAAAGCAGCCTGTTCAAAATCACAATTTATAGAAGTTGGATTTAAATTATTCTGTAGTCCTTTAATTAACTCAAACATTCTTATCAGTGGCGGCTCGTGGTAATTTGAAATGGGTGTTCACTTTTTCCAATAATTTTATCATTTGTAAGTTCGGATCAAAACCTTGTACAAGAGTCAATATCACTGTTTTTTTATTATCTGAGTTTGTATTAAGTGTAATTATTATTATCAACATCATACTGTTTTCAAGCATTACAACTATTAATAAATGAATATTTTAGTTAGTGTAATATTTGTTTTTTTTTTTTAATACGTTGAAAACAATCTAAACATTATTAGTTAGTAAACTGACTTTCCTCACAATTTGAGATTATTTTTAAATATATATCAGGTAATGTAGAAACTTTACATTGATTTTTGTGTAAAAAATTTTATATGAAACTTTACCTACCATTTTTTAGTTTTTATTGTAAGTTTAATCATTTTCACAATTTGTCACAGATGTCAAATAAAAAATATATTTTTTAAATACCTTTTATTGGTAAATAAAATAAGAACTAAAATGTTTTAAATGTTTATTTTATAAGATCAGTCCCATCCGGTCCCATCACAATACATATTACACAGACACAAACTAGAATAAAGATATATAATGCCTGGCATTCTAGAGGATACTCTTCGTACTTTAACAGACCCCCTTAACCCCCATTTTCAACCAGATTGTTTTCACAATCAATAGGCCTCATCTGCTTTTAGAGATTGATGTTTGCTAAACATTTCAAGTTTATATAATTTTTCAGTTAGGATTTTTTTTATATTTTAACCCCCCCATATATTCATATTTTTTTCAGTATCAATAGGCTTTATCTTCTTATAAAGCTTAATTTTTACTAAAAATTTCATGTTGATATCGCTTTTCGTTTTTAATTTAGGATTTTTTAATTTCAACCCATCTTAACCCCTATTTTTAATCAGATTTGTTAAAAATCAATAAGCTTTGTCCTCTTATAGAGCTTGATTTTTGCTTAAAATTTTCAAGTTGATTTCATTTCTCATTTTTGACTTATCGTGTAGACAAAAAACCTGACATCGGACAGACAGACAAAATAAACCTATAATACTCTTTACAGAATACTGTATGAAGAGTAGAAAAAAAATGTATGAGGTAAAATAAACAATTTAAAAAGGTCAACAATAATATTCAACTTCTTTTATCAAAGGATACTAAAAGTTTGAAATAGCAGCACATAATTGAACACAGAAATCTATGAACTAAACTAGTGAGATGCATATCGTAAAATGTAATCACACTTAATTCTCCATATGACACTTTCTAAGTGTATTTCACAGAACATTCCAAAGTATTCTTGCTTTCACTAATGTCCTACCCTCATGGCTGCTGTTGCATGTCCAAGTTTACTAAAAAATAATGTGTTTTAATAAATAATAGAATAATAACAATTTTGTTTAAATAGGTAAATCGGCTTCATCTGTATTTTTAAATTATTGTTTAATTATAGATAGTATATTAATATTTTGATATGTACTTATAGGATTGATTAGCCAGAGCATGTAGATGTGGGATGTGACTTGTTAAATGCCTAATCAAAATCACAATTTACGTTTTATACTTATTTCGAGACTTTTTTCGAGACATTCTTTAGTACCAACTGTAAACTACTTTACCAATACCCTTATTTTTATTTAGTACCTGTAGTGATTCTAATTACCATAACATTTAATATTTTTGAAAATACTAAATTATACAAACAAGGCAATAAAAAAATATCATTAAAATAAAATATTTCTAGTTTGTATGTAACAAACGACCTTGGTTAGAGGGTAACACAATTGATAATAATTGTAAACATAACTTTATATAGGTAAACTATTTAAATGTACATACCATTTCTTAGGTAAAATTTCTCATCGAGTATATTAAATTAATTGGCGGATCCATTCTTCTGATTTAGACTTTTAAAGTGAAAACCATTTGTCTCTTTATCTTAATCAAATTTTTATTGTACATTTCCATAATGATGTCAAATAGTTACCTCATCAGAATAATTAAATTTTTCCTTTTAGCAGATTTTGTGGGAAAAAATTTACAGATTTTTTGTTTACTTCTTACTTCATAGCATTTACAATTGTGTACAAAATAGACCATTTTGAAATTGTCTTTGGATTGTCTAGATACTGAAACAAAATATAAAACAAATTATAGTCGTAAAACTTTATTACTGCTTTATTATAAAGTAAATAAACAAAATATAACCTTAAAATATTTTATTTATTTACCTTGCCTTAAAAGTTTTTCTTGAACAATAATTACATTAACACACATCCTTCCAATTTATTAAAGTTGCAGTTCTCAATTAAACACATTTTTTAAACAATCACAAATAAAATAATCTTAATTTTATTAAAATAGATGGAATGACAGTATTGACATTGACAGTTTGTACTTTGATTTGGTACATAGTTGCCAGAATGTTTTTGTTATGTACCAGATTTGTCTAAAAAATGTACCAGATTCCTTAAATGTACCAGATTTTTCGAATTCTATTTGCAGTAACATCTAAATTCATTGAAGAGGAAAAAAGGGGATCTTTATTGATAACGAACCCAAACAAGGAACACAATATATACATATATTTTACACGTGAACACTGATGCATGCAGAATGTACTACATCTAGTACAATTGTGAATTGTACTAGACTGGCAACACTGGTTTGGCAAACTTGTTTGTGAGCGGCGCGCCAATTAATTTGTTCTTTGACAGTTTGAAGGATCTGTTGGCGTGTTTTCATCTCTTTTTAGCTATATGTACTCGTCAAATCGTCTCACTCGTGTTAGGCTCACTCATCATAATGCGCCACAGACAAGGTTTACTTAGATATATTGTGCCACAAAGACGCGATCAGCCAGAAAGCAATGATGTACCAAAAAATATAGATTAACACGTATGAAAATAAAAATATTAAAATTAAATTTATATTTTTATGTTATTTATGCAGTTTTAAAATAATGTGTCTTTATGAAATTGAACTGGGTGTTCACTGCACAAATGAACCAATGGAGAAACCGCCCCTGATTCTTATATAGGTTTCTCGTTGTTTATTGGACAATAGAGCGTAAAATATTGGTAAAACTCCTCCAAATCTTTGTGTCATTATGGTATATACTTGAGCAAATAATATGGGTGCAATTGAGAACGTACCATCTGCATACCATGTAGATGCCTGTAAGTGATGTATTCATGTTGGTCGTCCAAAAATTAAAATTCTCGATGGCCCCACCCCACTATCACAAAGTAAAAATGTTTCTACTCTGTTGAGCTCTGGGAAATATTGAGTATATGCCTCAGGTAAGACCAGTTCCTCTAAACTTACAGGTGCTGCCGGTGCTGAATTTGTTGTGTTCCTTTTACGCCTAACAACTTTTCGTAAAGCAGCAATATTGGGAATTGTGGCTTCGGAACCTTGAGTTAGGTTCGTTAGACAATTATTAGTCACATTTATTGTGCCTTCTACGGTATTTTCTGCTCGAAGTTTGATTTTTGTAATAACTTCTGCAACTTCCACTCTTGCTGCCGAGGAGGAATGAGAATATATTAATGACTTTAATAATTTCTCCATTTTCGGTATGAATCCGCACTTTACATCGTCCTTGTTGCTCACATCGCCAAAATTTAATACGCTCATTCGTTTTAGAACACTTTTCAAAAGTATATACAAAACCGTTATGAGCAAATTTTGCTTTTCCTCTTGAGCTTAAAATTGTGGGTTCCATTTTAACACTTATTTTGGTAAAATATATATAAATACATAAGTATTGTCACTACTATCAACAGCAAATACTACTTTCGAAATTATTTAAAACAATGAATAAAAATTTGCCAAATATTTCTTTAAATAATAATTTTACTTTGCTTTCCTTTACTTAATGTATAGTTAATAAGGTCCACAAATAACACATTCAAATATTAAATTTGTTTTGAAAATTTATAATTGCAATTACTCTATCTCTTAAACGAGATTATATTGTTATAATGACTTAGAAACGTTGACTAATTAACCTAATCCTTGGATGATTGTTCTACCTGTCAAATAATGTATGTAGGTACTCAAGACTAATGACTTAGACACGTTAACAAAGTAATTATCTTAATCCTCGGATGATCTCTTCTATCTGTCAATTAATTTATGTACTCAAGACTAACCTTGTTAGTTTGAATTCCTAGAAATTAGTTTATTTTAAAAAATAAAAAAAAAATGCGTTTCGAAAACGAAAAAAAAAAAGATTTATAAATATCTATGTGTAAAATCAAACCATGTATATCATCTAATTTTGTATACCTAACTTTGTATATCGTATAATTTAAAAAATGTCATTTGCTAAAAATTATCATTATTTAATAAAAAGCAATCTTTATGGCACTGAAACGTCTCGGCACTGAAACGTCCGACACTGAAACGTCCCGGCACTGAGGTGTCCCGGCACTGAGGTGTCCTGGCACTGAAACGTCTCGGCACTGAAACAGCGGCACTGAATTGGCGGTCCTGAATCGGCGGCCCTGAAATATCCTAGACCCTGTAGAAATGCTTGTAAGGGTTTTTTGAAGTCTTGAAAAGATATTCACGATACTCTGAAATCAATCTTAAATTACAGTTTAGAAAAAGCGATAACGAAAGCAGAGGCAATTATTAACACCAAAGAGTCTCTATTTAAGATGTCCATGCAAAGGGGATGCCTACAAGGATTTTTTTAAAGTTTTGAAAAGATATTTACGATAATCTAAAATAAAACTAAAATGACAGTTGTAAAATTTTAAAAGTCTAATTATAAAATGTTATTTTAAATGTGAAATGTGTACCATCCGGTATAATTCAATTATCGCCACACACAATATTCTAAAGAAAGGGAAATTTCTTGAAGTGGGAGTACCACTAACCAAACGATCTCGCATTAGACTTTTAAATTTCATTTATTATTACCCTCTGCTCATATCTGGTGGTGTTTTGGTTGTTAAAGTGGTAAGCATAAAAAAAGTATAATGTCTTCATAAAATATCTCGGTAGAAATACTATTCAAACCTTTTGTTAATTATTAGTTTTTTGATATGTTTTTATGATTCATTCTGGTTGCTAGAACGGCACAATGTGTATAGTCACTAGTTTTTATTATATCTTGGTTCATTTTTTTAAAAAAGTAGATGTTTAAAATTTAATTTATATATGAAGAGAGGCTGGTGGGCGATTTCTAGTTAATAAGGTAACATTATTGACTTTCTTTAATAATTTTTAGATAGTTTTGGGAAAACAAGTACTGATGCTGGTGAGACAAGAACAGTACGTAAGGTGCATTTAAAGGAAAATATTGTGAATACTGTAGCTGATACTTCTTTAGTAAGCACTCGAAGATTCGCCGCGCAGCTTCATGTATCAAAAACGACAATTGCTGAAGTACTTAAAAAACAGTTGTTATACCCTTATAATCTGCAAAAAGTGCATCGACTACTTCCTGAAAAATTTCCTCGAAGAATCCAGTTCGCAAACTGGCTGTTAGATCAGCAACGAACAAACGGAAACTTCATTAGCACTATTCTTTTTACCGATGAAACAGGGTTTGCCAAAAATGGTATTGTAAATTTACATAACTCGCATGTATGGGCTGATGAAAACCCTCATGCCACTGTGGTTTATCATTATCAACATCAGTTCCAATCAATTAATGTTTAGGCAGGAATAATCTGCAATTTTTTGATTGGACCATGCATATTGCCGCCACGATTAAATGGTGAACTTTATTTACAGTTCCTTTAGAACACTTTTCTGGATTCAATAGAGCATTTGCCACTTGTAACTTACCGAAGCATGTATTGTATGCATGATAGAGCCCCACCTCACTTTAGCGTCGCTGTAAGGACTAACCGAATTACGTCTATCGAAACCGTTGAATAGGCAGAAGAGGTCCAATTGTGTGGCCTCCACGGTCTCCCGACCTAACGCCAATGGATTTTTACCTGTGGGGTCATCTCAAAACCTTGGTGTATTCCTCTCCGGTTGATACTTGGGAGGAACTTTTACAGAGAATCGCAAATCATTGTGATATGATAAAGAACAATGCTGGGTTGTTGTGGCGAGTACAGTAGTCCTCTATTCGTCGGGCCCGCGAGTGTATCAGAGTTCACGGAGCACATGTTAAACCCACTTATAAAGTTTTTAATTGATTATTTCTAATGCGCTAGTTCAGTGATGATGTAATTATGGTTCCACTGACAATTAAACTGACAGTAGATTTTTTGAATACGTTTTGTTCGTTTTGTTTACCTAAATTATATCGTTTTTTCCCTTTTATAAATATATTCCTAAAGTAAGTAGATACCATGCATCAAACATACAATCGTTTAGTTAGCAATCACATACCTTTAAACTATTTTTTATGACCTGTATACAATATTTAGAAATAAACTAAAAACAGTAAAAACGTATATGTCAAATTTATTGACGTTTTTGTTAAAAGTTTGGGTAGAATTAAATGTCAGTGGAACCAAAATGACATCATACTGAACTAGCGCATTAGCGTATTTAGGTTCAATCGTTACAAGCTTTAGTGAGTTCACGATGAAAACATAATACTCCAAGTTGTATTTTAGAATTTACCAATTTGAAATTAGCTAATTCTGGAAGTTTAATTTTTTAATAAAAATAAAACATTAATTCTTTTTTTATTTTTTTTTTTTTCTGGAAAACGGTTCATTTTATCGACAATGAAGAAAAGTACCTTTTTGTTCAAGGTATTGGAATTTATTTATATCTATGTATCTAAATAACACCGAAAAAAACTAAAGGGGTGCTTCTGTGATGAAAACTAATGTGAGTGTTTGGTATAACATTTTTTGAAAAAACCCTCCCCGGAAAAGTTGCACCCCTTCAAAAACTAAAAAAAATAATGGTTTTTCTTTTTTATTTTCCCTGTATATCAAGCTAAAGATACGAAACTTGGTAAACATTCTGTCAATAAAAGTACACTTTTTGGAAATTTTTCAACCCTGAAGTATGCTTAGAAGGGGTTGAAATAATCAACCCCTAAGATATTTTTTCTTACAACTTTTTTTTAGATGAAAATTTTTTCTTTAAAAAAGTATGACTGAAAAGCCCAATTCATTGACTAACTTTTTTAACTCTACAAGTTTTTTCTAAAACTTGAGCATTTACGAGAAAAAAAATCTAATGCAATGCATTTTCAAAAAGATGAGCTAACGCGAGTGTATTTTGCGTCACGTCTAGTGGCCTGTGCTTTGCATAAAAACATTAATACTGATACCAGGATTGTGTAGTGTCATTTTCTGTTACCCATCTTATTGTTTTACAAGTTTTATGATTGTTTATTGTAGGAAATATTAGTTGATTAAAAATATGAATGCATATTCGAATTTGGAAATGGCAGATATGCATTTTACATACGGTCGTGCTAACGGTAACTCTTTGGAAGCGCAAAGACTTTATGCTGAACAGTACCCACAGCGTAGACTACCCCATCATACTACGTTCACAACTATTCACCGACGCTTGCGGGAACGTGGTAATTTTGAAAAAAGAAGTTGTGATTCTGGTCGTACTAGAGAAGTTAGAACTGCAGCTGTAGAAGAAGCCATACTTAATTCAATTGAAGATTTCCCAGAAACTAGTACCAGGAGAATAGCTCGTGTCCTACATGTAAGCCATTCCGTTGTTTTTAGAATTTTAAAAGAACAAATGTTGTATCTCTATCATCTTCAACGGGTGCAGGCGTTAATGATTCGAGATTTTTTACCCCGTGTGATTTTTTGTCAGTGGCTTATTAATATGATTGGCCAAGCACCACAGTTCTTAGGGAATATTTTATTTACTGACGAGGCGACTTTCTCAAGAGACTGTATTAGAAATTTTCACAACAATCACCTTTGGGCTGACGAAAATCCTCATGGCTTTTTTGAAGGAAATCATCAGTATCAATTTTCATTAAACGTGTGGCTCGGAATTATTGATAATCATTGAATTGGTCCCCATTTTCTTCCGCTACGATTAAATGGTGAAGCATATTGTCATCTCCTTAAAGAATTACCTGTTCTTCTTGAAGAGGTTCCCATTCAAATTAGGCAACATTTATGGTTTATGCACGATGGTGCACCAGCTCATTTTAGTATACGTGCAAGAACTCACCTGGATGAGGTGTATGCCAATCAATGGATAGGTCGAGGAGGACCTGTAAACTGGCCAGCCCGCTCCCCTGACCTTAATCCTTTGGATTTTTGCATATGGGGATATCTGAAATCTTTGATATACACAAACCCAGTTGAAAATATCGATGATCTGCGAAACCGTATTGTAGCAGGGTGTGAAACTATAAGAAAGTCTCCAGGAATATTTCATCGTATACGCAATTCTATGAGGAAAAGGGTAGATGCTTGTATTGAAGCTGAAGGCGGTCATTTTCAACATTTATTATAATTGTATTGTCGATATTCGACAGGTTTTTGTTCAATGTTTGTTCATTTTTGTTTTTAGTTGTAGAAGTCCTAAGAATCATAATTTGGTTGGCTGTTGTTTAATAAAATGCTATTTTACATGAGCTTATTTATTTTTTTCTCATAAATGCTTAAGTTTTCGAAAAAAACTTGTAGAGATAAAAAAGTTAGTCAATGAATTGGGCTTTTCAGTCATACTTTTTAAAGAACAAATTTTCATCTAAAAAAAGTTGTAAGAAAAAATATCTTAGGGGATGATTATTTCATCCCCTTCTAAGCATACTTCAGGGTTGAAAAAATTTCAAAAAGTGTACTTTTATTGACAGATAATGTTTACCAAGTTTCGTGTCTTTAGCTTGATAACAGGGAAAATAAAAAAAAAACATTTTTTTTTTAATTTTCGTGTAACTTTTCCGGGGAGGGTTTTTTTAAAAAATTTTATACCAAACACTCACATTAATTTTCATTACAGAATCACCCCTTTAATTTTTTCGGTGTTATTTAGATACACCCTGTATAATCATTAAAATGTACAATGTAGTCTGCCTCTGGTAATTAGTTTAGTACAAGCTAATTATGTTTTAAGGGCAGTATTTTAAAACGTTTTTACTACTGTTTATCATATTAAATTTTCATTAAATTATATTACGTAGGTTGAAAGTTATTCAAGAAAAATTTATTTCCAGTGGCATTCTTTTGGAGGCCGTATCTCCGTAGGGATGGCCGCTAGAAAAAAAATTTGTAAGAAGTTGTCATCCTATTTTTTAATGTTCTATCTGAATCCGAAATACCTCCCACATTTTTCCAGATAGCCTGTATATTTGACTTTAAGCACGTAATAATGTGTATGTTTGCGATGCCGGTGCTCATGCTTTATAAACAAGTCATTTCAAGTTTCTACGTTCTTTTTTTTTGTGAATTACATGAACTGCGTATTTGCCTGAATGTTAAAACAATAAGATTATTTATTTTAATAAAATCTCTTTCACACTATGCACATTTAATTTAATAATAATTATTAATTAAACATTCTACAACGAAACGAACGAACCATCATTTGTTGTGTATACGTGCTAAACAATAATTTAATTACAGGGAAAGTTCCGCGAAACTTTATGGTGGCGTTAAAGGCACACGGATTAACGGAGAAAATCCGCGAAACAAAAACAACAAACTTCAAAATAAATTCTGTTGGTAAATTGACCTTTCGGTTGCTGTTCAACAAGTGCTTAGAGTGGGGTTATGGCTAATGGATCACACCCGGACGTTTAGTTGATAAACGGTTTTAGGGAAAATCACTGTTTTCAGGAAAGTATCGTCAAACAATTGGAGAAGGCAAGGACTGATACAGTTCATAAAGAAATTTGTTATACAGGTCAATATATTTCTTGAGGAACATAGGTAATTTATTTATTTATTTATTTATTGTACAGTATCCAACAGGGTAATCCTCAATTACTGGATAAGGTGAAAAACTATATAATTATGGAAAATAACATTTGAATATTATAAAACGTATACAAAAATATCATACAATATATTTAAACATAAATTGAATACACACTAAATACAAATTCATGACAAGAGAAAAAAGTGTGCACTCTATTACATTAAACATTAAATACCTGAATAGGTGAGAAACAGGAGAACAATTTTTCAAATAGAAATATTATAAAAATAAGAAAAATCAAAACTTCACATTATCGTATTAAGGAAATAAGTTCTTATAACGGTTATAATGTAATTAAAAATGTCGATTTGAGATTCAACCTCAGAATCATTAAGTAAAGAAGAGAAGCCTTACATATATTGATCCTAGTAGTATTTTGATTAAGCCGAGAATTATTTCTTGGAATGCGAAAGTAAGCTATGAGTATTGAAGCGATTATAAAAATACTGTTGAGGAATGCCTCTTGGTGGATAGTAACCATCAATAGCTTGACAGACAATTTTGTAAAAACGTCTTTATATGCGTTCAATTGAAGATATCTGAACATTATAAATGAGATTCCAGATAATGTTACCATATTCCAGCTTAGACCGTACAAATGCAGAATAAAGTAGAAAAATCTTTAAACATTCTCATGTTTCGGATTACAAAACCTAATTAACGATAACCACTAGCAGTGATTATGGTAATGTGAGCATTAAAAGTAATTTTAGGGTCAAAGTAAACACCAAAATCTCGTATAAGCTCTGGACGTGTTAGAAAAACATTGCGTAATTTGTAATTATATGTTATTACATGATCTATTTTACAAAATGACATAACATTAAACTTACTGGCATTGAGTGGTAATTCATTCTCCGAGCACCATTTATTTAATAAATCAATGTCTTTTTAAAGTTTAGCACAATCATCAGTAGTTTTAATCTCATAAATCAATTTTAGATCATCAGCATAATATAAAATACTTTTAACGTTGATGTTTTTAACTATATTATTAATAAATAAGATGAGAAAAAGTGGTCCTAAAACAGATCCTTGCGGTACCCCAGAAGTTTGGTAAAAATTATGTGATTTGTGTCCCATGTAGGTACTGAACATATTGAAGACGTTTTGATAAATAAGATTTTAAAAGTGTTAGCAATGATACATGAATTTCCATGCTTTATAATTCAATAAGCAGTAGTTTATGATCAATTCTATCGAAAGCTTTGGAGAAATCATTGTAAATTACATCTATTTGACTTCTCCTATCAAGTGCCTCAGATATTAGTTGTGTCTTGCAAAATAAATTGGTTATAGTGGACCTTCCTGACATAAAACCATGCTGATTTGAAATAATTATTTGTCTGAGTTTAAAAGAGAGGTGATTATGGATAACTATTGAAGTAATTGTTTAATTATAACAACTTTAATATAAAACTCGTTTATTTTCTAGTTATGACAACTTCATACAAATTAATGACAAACCTTCCCTATAGCTCTAGGAGTAGGTATATAGTATACACATATCACCACATCCCCCCTTAAGTCGTTTTCCGCTAACTTTTCTCATATCTCATCTCCCCGTTCTAGATATTCTCGAATGAATTTCCTGTTTCTGGAGTATATACGTCCACTCGCGGTTTTTATTAGGTAATTTCTGTTACTTCTGACTTCGACGATATCTCCTAGCTTGTCCCATAATTTGTTTGTTGGATTTTGAATTCTAACCCTAGATCCAACTTTAAGGGGTACCAGATCTCTTGCTCTTTTATTATAATAGCAAATTGCCTTATCGCGCTGGATTCCTTTAATTCTGTCGTAAGTGTCGACTGCCCCGATTAAGTTTTCAACAGAATTTATTTTAAGACATCCAATTCTGGCTACTTCACCTTCGTCCTCAGATAAATATTCTATTGCTTTCACTACTTTTTTAAGACAGCATTTTGTATAATGACCTTTCCTTTCACATTTTTCGCATTTGGTATTCTTTGCCGGGCATTCTCTTAGGCTAGTATGCCATACATTGCCGCATCTTGGACACCTTTCTGCTGAAGAACTATTAGTAGCATGATTTGCTTGCACTTTGGAAATACTGCCGTGACAAATATTATCTTCGGTCATTGCGGCTTCTTCTGCTTCGCATAATCTAACTATATCTTCAACTTCTGCGTTGTCTGGCAATTTTCTACATTTTTTTCGTATATTGGGATCATATAGAGATTCTATAATATGATCTGCCAGACAACGAGCATAACAATGTGAACAGGGATCGGTTAACTGAAATAATTTAACTTTTTGTCTGTAAAACGTTGTAAAGGGTTCCCCTTGTTCTTGTTTTTTTAACATAAACTGGCTTCTGTTTGACGGCTATTTTCTTTCTTTTTAAAATATGATTCTAATTTACTTAACATATCATTCATAGTTATGTTTTGAGCCATATCGATTCCAATTACAAGTCTTACGACGTCGGATATTTCTTGGTCGAAGAACGATTCAAGAAGTGCCAATAGCTGCTTTTCAGGTGCGGAACTTACATCTTGAAACACTAAATAGTTCTCGAATCTTCTTCTCCAATCTTTGAACTGGGAATAGGTCAACGAATCTACAATTTTTTCGGGGCTGGGAATAGCGCTTGATAAGCGAATGGCACTTTGATTCGAGGAAGATGTACCGTTTATATTTTCAATTTCAGATTGTGTCTTTTTCTTGAAGTTTTCATCTTCGTTTTGGGGAAGTAACTTCTCAATTAAATTTCGCATTGTAAAACATTGCTGTTCGAAATTATTTTCTATTCTGGACAAAGCATCTTGAGTGTCTTTTTTTAAAGTATTAATATTGTCTTTTGTTGACGATAGTTTTTGTTCAAGAGAACCAAACCTATTGTTAAAGGCATCCTCTGTTTCTTCGGCTAATGCCTTTGATTTTGGGGTTTTCTTTGGCATCTGCTCTTAGCACCGTTTTTTTTTTTTTTTAAATAAAAATGTTCTTAGTACTTATGCGTAGATCTTTACAGTATATATATTTCTTTATGACTGCGCCATGAAGTAATTGTTTAATTATAACAACTTTAATATAAAACTCGTTTATTTTCTAGTTATGACAACTTCATACAAATTAATGACAAACCTTCCCTATAGCTCTAGGAGTAGGTATATAGTATACACATATCACCACAACTATTTAAAATACCTTTAAGAAATTATTTAAGATTATTATTGGCCGATAGTTCTTCAAATTTGTTAAAATTTCTCAATACAAACTCATATGATATAATAGTTATTTCAGAGTTGTGGCTTAAATCACAAATAATTTTTACTTAGGTTTTAAATCAATTTTTAAAGCTAAAGCAGACGGATACGGTGGTGTAGGTATATTCGTTGCAAAAGGTATAGATTTCCGGGAAATTGTTATAACACAGAAATTTAATAACAAACCGGAAGTATGTGCAATTCTCAATAATTAAACATTTCATTGGTGTCAATACATAGGCCTCCAGATGTTAAAATTAATAGAAACGATTATATAAATCTCTTTGTCCTCACTTCTTGTCTTTTCTGTGGTGACTATAATGCTCATCACGGCTCTTGGATCCAGATTTCAGAAGACTCTAATGGGAAAACTTTAATAGAGGCTTCAGATAACTTGAACCTAAATACCTTTAACGATGGTTCTCCTACCAGAATTTTTCCAAATTGCTGTAATTCTGCAGTTTACCTTACAATAACAACTCCTTATATGGCCGACTCAGTCAACTGGCAAGTACTTACTGATTCTATGGGATCAGATCATTTTTTAAACAAGTTAGAATAACAAGTCAGTCTCTCTTTATTGGTTTGGTTAATTATCTTTTAATATTAAAAAAGATAAATGCTATTTCAGAGGACCATCAAATAATCAACTGGACAACCAGTTGGGTCGTTTATATTACGACACCATAGGCGCCGAATCCCCGATCGTTCATTTAGAGTCAGAAACAACTCTCTAGTAATGCTGGAGAGAAAATAGGTAATCTACTAAAAAACGCTCGGACCTATCAATTTTTGATTTAAGGGGGAAATTTTTTTTGCCAGTTTTATCCACTGAGCGGAAACCCTCTACCGGAGGTGAGAATCACCAGTAAAATCTTAAATGGAATGATGGATCGTATGATATCTTAATATGAAGGTAGATAATAACCCCCAAGTTTTACATCGCTACTATCTATGTAGCCCAAACAGAGGCTCACTTAAAGTACAAAACCGGTTTAATATAATTTTTATATCGATATTAAAAAAAGAAATTATTTGTAACAATTCTAATTTTATTCCTGTAGTTTTCAATTATTGTTATTAGATGACATTCTTTGGTCGGCGTAAAGTAGTAAGGTGTAGTTTATTTCGTTATAGAGTCGGTATAAAAATGGCATATCAGTGATAATGGTTTACTCAAATACTGAGAGGGTGCAAATAATTTCACTTTTTTGCGAACAATGAATGTGCTAAGTATATTTTGAAGGGTAACCCGACAGTTCATCACACGAGATTTCATCACGCGACATCTCATCACGGACAATTAATCCCGGCGGCAGTTCATCATTGCGACATTTGGTCACTGCGACACTTCATCACTCCGAGCAATTACTAATAGATGGAGCGTGAAAAGGAGTTTGTAGGCGATTGTTGTGTTAGCAACATCTGTAGAGGAAGTGAGGAAGCGGGCAAAAGGGGGAAGGTAAACATCCTTCTTGTTCAGTGGCGTATCATTTATCTATAAAAACACACATTGTCCAAACGTTTTAATTGTAAAAAAAAACTAAAAAATTTGCTAATTTTACTATTTTTAAAATGAATACCGTCTTATATGTGTCTAATGCAGGAAATGTAACAAAATCACAGTAAAGGTCTAATTTTTTCAATTGAAGAATAAAACCTTAAAATCAATTTTATTTTAAATAAATACAGGAGCGACTAGTTTCGGCCTTACAGGAACATCTGCAGGCCTGTAATACAATAATTTTTAATTATTATAATAACATTAAATAGTATAAACCATAAAAATGGATCCATATCGTAGCGTTACAGCATTATAGAATTAAAGCTGTGGAAATAAAAGAGCAGTGCAAACGTAACTAAAAATAAGAAAACTGAGTACGGAATCCATAAGAGAAGAGGTGAGAATGAGCAATTACGAATGCATTTAAATTGCTCGGGATAACAAATAAAGCTGATAATGTAGTGGTATAGTCCCCGTCAAAGAAGGTCTGGATATGTTAAAGAGGACGGTGTTTTCTCTGTAAATCTGGAGAATGTAAGGATGGAGGGAAGACGAATCTTGCTGGCTCAGGTGTAGATGGCTAGAAAAAGGAGCGTGTAGACGAAAGCACCAGTAAATATAGTCACTTTCGTCTAATTTTTTATTCTCACTAACCGTATCGGCTTTATCTTCGAAATTCATTTTTAAAAGGAAATAAAAGTAATCATTCATACAAGCATATAGTAAAACAACATGAATTCATTGTATTTAATAAGTTAATAAACGTTTGTTTCAATGAAAAAAACATATATGTGAATATAAAAAATATATAAATAGATAAGATTAATATCAAAATCAATTTGAAAATACAACAGATAATAAAATTAAATAAATTAATACAAGTACAAATAGAAAGTTAATAACATATTTTAACACATTTTAAGTAGATAAATGTTTAAAGAGTTTATTCCTGAACATAACTAATCTAACGTTTCCCCCTTTTTAATATTATGAAGGTTTTTGTAGTTGAAATGAAAATTATAATTTATTTTGGTCCTAATAAAAATTTAAACATAGGTTATCAAAGAGTAAAACACATAATAGAACTTCATAATCTTAAATCGTTATCAAAAATAAGTAATGGAAAACTTCAAACAATAATTAGATTCTTAAACAAATTTCTAGTTTTTGTTTTGCAAAAGACTTTTTTGCCTTCTTCGGTTGCCTCTGCCACTTTTCTTTTAATAGTTTCGAGGAGATTTTTCCAATGGAAACCAGTAGAACCATCAATTGGTTGGTAAAATTTTGATATTTTGGGTCTGTTAAGTCTTGTTAAACTTTCTTCTTAGGAAGCTGTAAACTTGAAGAATAAAAATTTAATGTTAGATCAAAAGCTCTTAATTGAGAATTATATTTGCAAAGGCCGTTTTAATAATATTTTCAAAAGTTCTTGGAATCGTTGTTAACAGAAACCTGCAAAAAAATATATCATTTTATTCCTAAAATATAAGATATCACACAATGCACATTCATATAATATCATTGTGCTAGAAAAATACTAGGTAGGTCCGAGAAAATGTGAAATGCGCAAGTTACAAGCAAAAAAGTAAAAAAAGGTCACTTTTTCATTAAAAATCGAGTTTTCTCAAAAACGGCTGCTGGAACCGATTTTAAAAAATATATGGCGCCAATCTATAGCCCTTCAGAAATAATTTGACCGAAAAAGAGTCTAGTAAATAAACTTTTCATTTAAAGTTGGTTCCCAAGCACCGTGAGGTACTGAGACAATTTAAAAAAAGTATTTCGAGAAACTCAACTTTTAATGTCATCATTTTAATTAACTTTTTTATTGCTAAATTATTAATAATGTAATTTTTTTGTAGTTCGTTGTGATTTGTATAATATATATTATAAAAACCTATCGTCAATGTTAATGTGCCAAGTTTTTTTAATAATTATGTCCTTGTTATAGTAAAAACACATTTAAACACATTTTTAAAGTTTTCTGGTTTTTTGCTTTAAATTATCGTACAATTGAACTGACTAATTGTGTGTTTAAGTAAAGGTATATCTCTTTTTTGTTATAACAGTCTTTGTGTATTGTTCTAACTTTTTAGATAATCAGAGAAAACAGTAAGACATCTTAATATATCCTATTTCACCAATAAAAATGTAGAATAATTATTAATCTCACATCAAACGAAAAAAGTCATTTTAGGATGTCCTAATAGGTTTTAACTTAAAAACTAAATAAAATGTACCTATATTGCAACTGTGTTTAAATAAATGAATGTTTTTATACCTGACTATACTAGACAAACGTTTTTTTTTAGATCATAATGATCTACATACCTCAAAATAGTCAAAATACACATTATTTAAGTTGTTCTAGTATTGTTTTAGCTTAACGATGTAAACTCCAATAATAAATATTCACATTTTTTTGGGACGTTCTTTAAGGAAATTAAAAAAAACATGAATAATGTGATATTCTTGTTTAGTTTTGTGCTATATAATATAGTTCATTAGGTAGTGATTTAGAAGCAAATTTTGTTCTATTTATAGAATAAAAAATCACTCATAATATCTAAATATTTATACCTATTTATATTTTGGACAGGAAGACTATTTTATGTTTTTGGCTCTGAATAGTTTTCTTAAGAATTGTAAAACCTTCCTTAGCTCTTTTGGGATATTCCATGCATATCTTAGAAGTTCATTTTATTTAAACCTAAAACAAATTAAGTACAAAAAATGAAAATTTGAACAATACACAAAATTAGTCTTTTAGATTAGTTCAAAAAAGTGTCAACAAAAAAATGGCTATGCCTTTTTCCTTAAACATTCTTTTTGAAAGAAACTTAAGTTTCTCTACTTACTTGCTGTTTTAGTATTTTAGTAGCAGATGAATATAGTGTAGAAGTAGTGACAGGATTGATTATTATACTTCTTTCGTGGAAATTGCATTTTTCTTTAATATTTTCCTCCCCTGAGGTCTGTAATAAAAATGTTCATTAGCATAAAAAGTTATTTAGGTGGTCACTTGTTGAATTCCTATATTTTGGAACCATGTATTTCTTTCTCATATACAGAAAAGGAAACCTAAAAAAATAACAATAAACTTTACAAAGATGTGATATTAATATAATAAGTAATTAACCTTTACTATAACCATTATGAGACGGATGAAGACGAACTTAGCTGGAATTTATTTGCTCTTAATTTTAATTTTTCGATAAGAAAATAAGAAATTTTAATTGCAAATTAAAGGTGATTGCCTAATGCACCGCCTCTGATAATTAGATTGTGTCTGTACTTACTTATGCTATTATCTTGAAGAAGCATTTTCAACAGGCCATTTACACATAAAGCATGTTTTCACCATATTATTAGAGATAATAAATCTTAAATATACATTTACAACCCTTACAACGTTATAAATAATAATATTTTCCGTAAAATACAAATAAGAAATTGACATGTATCAGAAAGTGTCAGAACCCCGTCAGAACTGGCGCTGTCAAACTTGGCAACGCTGATTAAATAAGCCAATTACAGAAGAGGTATTTTCCCCCTCGGGGGGAGTAGATGTTGCTAACAAAATTTAGCGCGGGGAAAGGGGGAAGACTCCCTCTAGTAGTAATTGCTCGGAGCTTCATCACATCTTTAATCATCACATGGTACTTCATCACATCCATTTGAAAAATATACACTAAAAATCCCTAATAGTTTCATGCAAATATGCAAACAAAACAGTCAAATTGTGCCCTAGAACATACCTTTATGCATGAACAAACATTTTTTGCAAATTACATAATATTACGCTTTTTCAACTCTTGGCCGGTAAAGCCATTGCAGAAATAAAAATACTGATGGCCAATCCTGGTGTGACAGTAAAGCGAGCTATGGCTGAAGTGACAGAGAATCTCTCAGATGGAATTAAGGTGTGCTTGCCAAAGAAACCAACTCTAATACGAACTCTAGAAGAAGTAGTAAAGCTACAACCTCTACGCCTGTCTCCAGGATAATAAATTTGAAATTTCGGAAGTATATACACTTTTTGATTCTGGAAGAGAATAAATATATATGGCAAACACGAGTTGTTAAGATTTTTGAAACGAAAAACCTGCTGGATAGCTGATAAGACTTTAAAAGAAGTTTCAGAGTTGTTCTTTCGACTGTATAGCATCTGCGGCCAAGAAGATAGTACTTCATGGCCTTGCGGTCTAGCATTATTAACTGGAAAAACACAAGAAATATACACAATGCTGCTTAGGGCTTAAAAGAATTTAATACCAGAAGTAGCCCCGATACGAATTCTCACTGATTTTGAGGTGATATAGAAGAATGAAGTTGAAGTTACAGTTATTCGTAGTTGAAAGCTACGTACAGGAAGAAAAAGAAGCTATGTTTCTCAATCAAATCTGGAATCAGTGATAATTGGCTGGTGAAGGATTATCTAGAACTAAGAATTGCGTTTAAAGATGGCATAACGGCTTGCAATCAATATTTTAATGTGCGCATCTTACAATTTGTACTTTTTCAACGGCCAAAGAAACACTCGCAGTATCTCCAACATATATCTGGACAACGCATTCCTATGAAAAATAAGTATAAATTATTAAAGCTTATGTTACAAAATATAATTTACAGTTATGATACTACGAAAAATAAACTAACTTTCTTTAGAGCAGTGTCATATTTACTTTAATTTATTTAATGTATTATATTTTCTGTATTTTATATAAAAAAATAAAATAGTAAACAAATTAAAAAAAGTAAAAAAATACCAGATTTTGAATAAATATAGTTGAGTTTTAGATATACCGGGTGTCCCAGATTTTTTTTCCCAGCGGATATCTCGGTTATTTAATGATATAAAATTGTAAAAAAAAATATGAATAATATTTGTCTAGTAGCCTTTTAAATTCCACTACATAAAGTTATATTCATCAATCCACCCCATAGGAACAACCCCTAACTTTTTTTTTTCAAATGTCACCCCTATATTTTTTTTCGCTGATATAAATACTCAATTTGTCCCGAATACAACGATATGATTTTTGATATACTTTACAGAGTCATAAAGCCGGTAAAGACTAAAAACCAATGTTGTGGTTAAAGTCATTAATAATTAGTTTACATTTTATCATTTTATTATATTAAAAAATAACAAATCCAATGAATAGGTAAACCTCTTAATATGTTTTTTAAATAATTGAATATTTACAAAAATTGTTCGAAATGGCCCCCATTACTTGCCAAACATGCTTCAAAACGTCGAATGAGTTCACGAGTACATGACGCTGTAATCATTTCTGGTGTAATGTTATTGCAGGCTTGTACTATTTTATTTTGCAAATCTTCTAAATTCAATGGCTGTGTTTCAAATACCACGGTCTTCAGATATCCCCATAAAAAAAAATCTAGAGGCGATAAATCTGGTGAACGCGCAGGCCACCTCAAAGGGCCGCTGTTTCCGATCCACTGATTTTCAAAGCGTTCGTTTAAAAATTGGGTAACTAAATTACTATTATGTGGAGGAGCTCCATCTTGTTGCCACCACATAGCACCTCTTTCTTGTATTGGAATTTCTTCAAGAAGTTCTGGAAGGTCATTTTCAAGAAAGTGTAAGTACCTAGCACCAGTTAACGTACCTTGAAAAAAATAGGGACCTATCAGTCGTCCCTGAAATAATCCACACCACACATTTACTCCCCAGATGGTCTGAAAGTTAGTTTCCCTAACCCAGTGAGGGTTTTCAGGAGACCAATAATGCATATTGTGACGATTTACAGTAGCATTATTGTGAAACCTTGATTCGTCACTCCACAATATCTGGTTCAAAATGTTGGGATTTCGTTCCATTAAATCTTCAAAATGTGCTATTAATGTTATCCTTCTTTCGAAATCTCCAGCTCTAAGTTCCTGATGCAAATGAATTTTAAACGGATGAAAATTATAGGATTTTAGGATTCTTTGTACTGACGACTTACTAATATGAACCTCGTTAGCTAGGTTTCGCGTCGATATCTGGGGATGTACTTGCACATAAGCTAATACATTAATGCACATTTCTTCAGTTCTTACAGCAGCAGCATGTTGACGATGTTTGTCTTTTCCTGGAAATGACCCTTCTCTCATCCTAGTCTCAACATAAGAATATGTTTTACGTGATGGTTGTCGGCGCTCAGGAAACCTCTGTTGATACAAGTGTACAGCAGCACGAGAATTTTTTTGGCACTCACCAAAAATTAAAAGCATATCAACATATTCGTTTGGAGTGAATGTAAAGGGCATTTTGTCTGTTGTTTATAGCTAGCGAACAATTTCAGAAATGGTCTAAGCATATCGTTAGTTAGTTATAGGTAACAAAAAAAAAACAAAAACGAAGCAATTCTAATCAAAATAAAAAGAAAATACCAGGTGATACAAAATTAATGACTTTAACCACAACATTGGTTTTTAGTCTTTACCGGCTTTATGACTCTGTAAAGTATATCAAATATCATATCGTTGCATTCGGGACAAATTGAGTATTTATATCAGCGAAAAAAAATATAGGGGTGACATTTGAAAAAAAAAAGTTAGGGGTTGTTCCTATGGGGTGGATTGATGAATATAACTTTATGTAGTGGAATTTAAAAGGCTACTAGACAAATATTATTCATATTCTTTTTTACAATTTTATATCAATAAATAACCGAGATATCCGCTGGGCAAAAAAATCTGGGACACCCGGTATAGATTATTAAATAAAAGGTTAAAAATAAGTTATTTAATGTATTACATTTTCTGTATTACATATTAAAAAATATTAAAAAAAAATAAAAATGTTTTCAAATGAATGTGATGAATTTGTAAAGTGATGAATTGGGGTGTGGCGAAATGTCAAAGTGATAAGCTGCCGCCGGGATGAATTGTCCGTGATGAGATGTCGCGTGATGAAATGTCGTGTGATGGGCTGTCATAGAACCATTTTGGAGTTAGTCCAAAAATTTTGGGAAACGGGGTCAGTAGCTAACAAATAACGTGAAATGGAAAATGCTGTAGTAATTGAAACTACAGAGGTGGCGATTTTAGAGCATGTTGTTCAAGTACCACATTGAGTACAAGACAGTTGGCGATAACATCTGGTATTAGGAAAAGTAGTATTCAGAAGATATTGAAAAAACACAAGTTTCATCCCTACAAAATACATCTGATAAAAGAACTTAAGAAGACTATTTTGATAGGCGATTACAATTTTGTGAAATTATGACTGAAAGGGCAATAAATGAACAGCAATTTCTTCTCAATGTATGTTTATTCAGACGAATGCACTTTTTTCCTAAATGGTACGATAAATCGTCACAACTGTCGTTATTGGTCCGATTCAAATACCAGAATATTTCATGTAGTGCACACGCAACATCCGGAAAATCAAAATTTTTGATAACCTTATAATTGGCCCCATTTTTTAACTGGAAATTTAACCGCAGAAATGTATCTGAAATTATTAGAAAACGCCATTTATCCAGTATTACTAAAGTTTATTGAAAATGATGATTAGTACATAGCAAACAACATAATATTTGGATCAAACGT
>OV651824.1:27126188-27168185 GCA_927349885.1 Psylliodes chrysocephalus | reverse complement strand
AAGATTAAATTCCATTTTTTTGGTCAAAATAAGAATCTAATATCAAAAAACAGATATGTCAAGGAGGACGCATATGATATTCTACATTCGAACAATTTTTAAATGATGGTGACTCAACTTACCAGGATCATTTTATTGTTTATGATTCGTCAACGCGGAAATTAAATAAGTGAGATTATTCCTTAATATTTATTCCATTACAAATATTATATCTTGCCAAGTTAGGTAAATACTTTGAATCAGCGATAAACTCATCAATACTAAGAAGGTCTACTGGGAAGGCTTACATACCAGATAGAAACATAACACTTACTTTTTAATTATTACTAAATTTTGTTAAGTTCTTTATACGCCCATTATATTAGGACTGTTTTTGTTATTAATAGCTTAATGATAATATTGGTTTATAAACTGTATTTTAATCGACTAATTTGCAATTTTTGAGTTTTTTATTATTCATTTCTTTAGAAGTTATTTAATTTTTATGAAATTTGGTGAAATTAAATCTTTGTATGTTTTAAATAGGCAAAAAAAATTTAAAAAATTCAAAATATTTCAAGATTTTTTTTCTATTCAAAACACTTTCTTTTTAAGAAAGTCTACGGTGAAAAATTATCGTACAAAGTTATTCAGGTATTCATTTTTTTCGTTCTGACATGTACTTTTTTATAAAATAAAAAATATATAGTCACGATTAAAAAACATGCTCAAAACTGGAGAAAAACAAAAATTACAAGCAAAAGTGATTTATTCCTAAATAATTGCTATAATTCGTTTCAATTTAAAAAAAATGATAGCACCATAGTATGGAAAAAATATGTAAAAGAAACTTTCTTTAATTTTTTGACCAGAATTCTTATATTGCTTTTTACATTTAAGAAGAATGATTAAGATTCAGATAAATACATTTTTTTAGTTGTGGGTTTTAAATTTTAAAGCGCTGCGTTTCATATAAAATTCCTGTCAACAATATTTCTCTGAGTTTAATTTGAGTGAGCTAATGGTAACAGGTATCTGATTGATGGTTTTTATCTTAACAGCATTAAGATAGATGTAGTAGCGAGTCCAAGTAATTCACAACGAAAGCAAAAAATTCTTTTTAACGATGAAAAACAGATGTCTGTAGCGTATATGAAGGTTTAATAAATACACTTCCGAAAAACCTTGGACCGCTGTTTATTTCTAACACGAGAGTATCCGTGGCGACAATTGAACGCATTTTTCATGAAGAGAAGGTGACTGGGACGGTGCAAACCCAAAAAGTAAATTGTCGTAGTAAAAAAAAAAATAATAAATTGGACGAGCACCAGAAAAATATGGTACGCACAACTATTCATTCTTTTTTTTGAAAACAAATCGCCGACCATGGAATCCGTAAAGGCAGGTACAGATCTGAGTACGTACTCGTATGAGGCAAGCCGCAGACGCAGGCGCGGAAAATTACGCCGTGCGGCCTCGTCCCGATCCATTTGTTGGCAATACAAAGGACACTAATCATAGTGGTGTTTAGGCCGGTCGACGTGGCCAGGTATCACCCTACGAAAAGTCGTTGCTTCTTCTTCTTGTTGTCACGGCATTATTCTTATTTGTTCATGTATGTGAAATTTGCTTCTAGAGTTGATAAAATACTACTGCTAGTCACGGCGTAAATGAAAACAAACAAGACGCATTCACACAAACACCTCCTTCCACAGCAATTACAAATGATTAGTGTTGTCCCCGATACGCGAGTGTACAAAGGGAGACAATGCGCAGTACGTGCTCAGTCTGCACAAGAAATTTGTACCAAATAGATTATAACGAGTTTTCTAGGTTTTTTTGCATGAAGTAGTCAGGAAAAGGTTTTGCTTCTCCTGGATGTATATAATCAGCGAGATATTTTATGGAGAGTAAGACAAAATAATAAAACAGGCACTTAACTACCAGACCTCCATTTTTGTTTTAATTATACGAATGTCTTGGGTTCTGGGTTCCATGCTCGCGAATCCACTGAATCAGTGTTTACCATTCGTATACAAAATGCGCCGCAAGAGGCATTCGGTTCGGCCTCGGCTTGCCTCATACGCGTACGTGCTCAGATCTGTAGCCGCCTTTGGAAGGAAATTATTGGAAAATGATCTTGTGCTACAAATGAGCCGAGAGACATAAAGAAAAATAGTACATGAGTTAAAGTTTCGATATGCAAGACAATCTCGTAACTCCGTTTTAATAGAAAGAGAAGAGATAGTTTCATGGCGACGAAAATATCTTCGCTCTATAAGGGAACATCGTTCGGCAAACAAGACAATATATTATTTGGATGAAACATGGGTGAATGCTGGCCACATAGTATATAAGATCTGGCAAGATAATAATAATAATAATAATAATAATAAAAATGTATTCATCCAAAATATACATTACAGTTAAAACAAAATTAAAATACAATAAAACTAATAAGTTTGGTATGAATAAGGTACTCGATAAGTGATAAATCACTTGTTTCAAGAAGAATATAAAAGTTAATAAAATAATTAGTTTGTTATTTTACTATAACAAAACTTACTATCTTCTACACTCTAAAAGTAGGAAGATTATAAGTAAAATAATTATAAACATATACATAGATATATACACACTAAAATAGAATATAATAAAGTAAAACCAAATAAATAACAATAACAGACGTGCAGTGTAGGAAAAATTTAAATAAATGATTGATGTCATTGGAAAAATTAACAAAATCAGCCATATATCTTTATACAGCCTATAAGTATAAATTTACAATTTTTGATTCTATTAAATCATTTATTATTTGACGTCAAGTATTAAATAATAGATTTTTAATTTGTATTTTAAATGTAGATTTGTGATTAGGATTTTTAATGGATTCGGGCAATTGGTTGTACATTTTAGGTGCAAGGTAAGCAAAGGATCGTTGAGTAAGTGATTTACCAACCTGAGGAAGATGATGAAGATTTCTGTTTCGAGTATTATAATAATGGAATGGTAGATTAGATTATTTCGTGTTGAACTTGTATTTTTGAATCGAACAGTAAAAGTATAGTTGCCTAAAGTCCAGAATGTTGCCTTCCGAATACAATAGGTTACTAGGATAATGAAACTCTCAAGAAAAAATTATTTTCAAAAACCTTTTTCCTATTGTTTCTTATGCTTTCAAGTGACACCTAAGTGCACTTTGCCAAATAAAAATGCCATATCTTAAATGACTTTCTACCAAGGCGTAATATAATGTAATTAGATTTTGTACAGGTAGATGTTTCTTTAAGTATTTAATCTTGAATAAATTGCCCTGTAATTTTTAATAGTATAATTTATGTGATATTTCCATTTTAGATGATTATTTATCTTTATATACACCAAGGGATTTTATTTCAGTAACAGATTCCAGTGCGTAGTGGTGTCCACGTGTCGCTATGTTTAGTTGGTTGTACGAAGGGAGACAACAAGCATTGCAAGTAAATGGCATGTATTTTGTGTTACCCATGTTTATAGTGCGTGACATCTAGCCATCCCTTCACTTTCAGAAAGTCGCTTTATGCAATATATTTTAGTTCGTGCCAATTATTTGCCCCATAAAAAATTGCAGTATCGTCTGCAAATCCCAAAATTCTACCTCGACTATCAATTGAAAACGGATTATTAATATATATTTTAAAGACAACTGGACCCAAGAGACTCTCTTGAGGCACTTCATACCTAATTAGCTCAGGTTCGTTATTCTCGACATTTATTCCAACACTCTGATATCTATTAGTTAGGTAACTTTTTAGTACCTATGTTTTCCAAACACTCTAGTAATAAACAATGATCGACTGTATCGAAAGCTTTAGTAAGGTCAAGAAATATGCAGAGACTTGGTCTGTTTTTTTCTAGAGCATTGTGTATTTGGGAAACTAATATTAGTATAGCGTCCTTGGTAGATGTTTTTACTTTAAAACCATATTGTTTGGAATATATTATATTGGACTTGTTTAGGAAATTGTTCTTTATTTATTAATTTTTCAAAAACTTTTGATAAATGTGTAAGTAATGAGATTGGTCGGTAATTACTGAAAATGTTTTTATCACCTTTTTTAAAAATTGGTGTCACTATTGAAAGTTTGAACGCAGAGGGGAATATAGATTTCTTCAAGCATTGATTTAGAACATACATTAATGGATTTGCAATTGATAATGCCGTTGATTTTAACACTTCCGCACATATTTCATCAATTCCAGGTGCTTTTAAATCGTTTATTAATGTTGTAACTTTAGACACATTTGTTTTAAGAAAAACCATAGAGTTTTAAAGGGTAATTTTAGGGAATGAAAGCAAACTATCTTTTTTAATCTTTTCGGCTAGATTAACACCCACTTTAACAAATTGCTGATTGAACTCATTGCTGATAGCTTTATTGTTAGATAAAGTGTCTCCTTTTTCATTTTTGATAGCTTCAATTTTTTTTGTATTTTTTTTCGAGCGCTCAGGTTTTGTAGTATACTATACTATACTTGGTTTGAATTAATTAGTTGTTTGTAAAAATCATACTTGGCGTTTTGAATTGTATTTGTTAATTTATTTCTATAAATTTTATGTAAGTTTTTTAATTCAGTATTATTTGGCGTCCTCTGTAGTTGTTTAAATATTTAATTTTTTTCATTTATTAATTTCAGTATTTTGTAAATGTTTGTTAATATTGTTATTTTGCAAGTATTCATTCAGATGATTAACAAAGTGTTTTGGGCAAGTGCTAGGTGATCTATATAATGCTATTAATGTACATTGTATCTTCGTAGGAAAATTTAATAATACTTCAATTGCTTTTGTTTCTCCTATATTAATAATTTTATGATTAAATAAATAAGAATATAAAAGGCCTATAAATTTGATAAACTAAATAATTATTTAGAATGTAGGTTTGGTTCTGGCTCTGGCTGGACATAGGATAATATAAAAATAATAAAATAACTACATATACATATCCCATCTTACAAATGAGAAATTCTTCAATAACTGTTGGCCTTTTACAACATAACCCGTTTAGTAACCTTTTGTGTAACATGTATACCATGTTTCAGAAACATTTTCAGTGAAATATTTACCTAAAATATATCAGATATATTTCAGAAACTTGTGCTTGAAATGTTATATGTTTGAAACGTTTGAAATGTTTCTGAAACGCTTCTGAAATAATGTGTGCTGTATGAGACGGACACCATACAACAAATGTTTTGTTCCGTTATATCATTGTTGTTTATGCCATCTTAAACACAGGCGGGTAAAATTAAAATAAAAATATTATTGAATAAAGTAAAGAAGTTAATTAAATTGTAATAAAATAGTGTTATAAATATTTCTGTGTTATTCTTTTCTATTTTTTCGTTTTTGCACAGTAGTTTCACGACTAACTAACATGTTTTTGTTGATCATGACCGAAAAAACAGATGCGAGTCATGTTCGTGATAACTAAACACGCCACTGAATGAATTCTAAACTAATTTAAAAAAGCTTTTGATATTTTTTTTGTTTCTCTCCATATTACTCGTTTTATATAAAATAATTTATTTGTTACTTAAATGCGATTGTATTAACTAATTTTAGTTTTTTTTTTTTTCAGGTAAGCTAATTTGAAAAATGTTCAATCAATTCGTAAGTATTGTTTAATATCCTGTCTTTCCCATATACAATCCGGTTGTAAAGTATAGAAACTTGTGTTGATTAGATTTGGTCAGTAAATGAGAAAAGAAAAAAAAAACCTCAAACTTATGTTCCTTTAAAATGAATTTATCCAGAAATGCAATTATTAACAAATAAACTAAGTATCTAGAGAAAGTGAGAAATTACTTAGAATGAACAAAAAATTACATTTACTCACCAAGATTCATAAATAGTATTATGCACTCAATTAAAACTACTGTGTACTAAAGAACAATATAAATTGTGACGAAGTCAGTAAATTTTATTTTTAATTCATTTCAAAAATGTATATTTTAATTAATTTTCGTGGAAGTACGCTTTAAAGGTCCCCGTATATTGGATTCCCTAGTGCGCTTCAGCTGAAAAGGCATAAGTAAGAGTGCGGTGAAAATTAGAAAACTCACTTCTTGACCACCGTAGTGTCTGGTAGTTGCTCCGAAGCTTTTCACCGAAGTAGTGCTACTAATATAATTTGTTCTTTTCGACTCCAATTTGAAGCTGCAGCTAGAGCCAATAGCTGGACCGAGAAAGAGATGGCGGCTTCATTGATAGTGTCACTGCGAGGTCAGGCAGCAACCGTTTTACAGTTATTTCCTCAAGAGGAACCCAGTATGGTCAACAGCATTTAAAACAGGTATTCCAAAGCTAGCTAAAAGTTAGTAGTCAGAAACACAATGAGAGTCTACATGAATTTAAAGCCGATATATAAAGATTGCTGCATCTGGCCTATCCACAGGCTCCCAGAGATTTCTTAGAATAAATCGGCATACAAATGGACTACAGGATGTGGAAATGCAGCAGGCTCTTCGGATACAACACCACAAGACGTTGAGTGAGACACTAACTGCAGCCCAGGAATACGAAGCAACGAAAATTATATCTAGATCTTCTCGTGCAAAATTGAGAGAAATTAGATTCCAAGAAAGTGAAGAGGCCACTACTAATATCCTTCAACCTTCCCTCTTACAAATTTTAAATATCCTGTAAAATAGCCCTCGAAATAGCTAAAATAAGAACAGAAAATGCTTCAATTGCGGAAGATTTGGACACCTTTAAAGAACCTGTCGAAGCAGGGATCGTTCTATGAATCGAGAATCGGAGAAGGATTCCAGAAATTCACCCAAATCAATCTCCTGAAGCAGATATGCCTCCCGGAGAAGCTGGTCACCCACATCTAGCCGGCTTTCTAGAAATAACCAGGGAAACGAATAAAGGTCGACACCAGGTCGACACTACGTGGCAGACGTCGGCTGTGTCAGAGGGCCCCAAAATTCACACTTATACCTTAACACCTTAACACATGCTCGATGGCCTTTTGCCAATTTTCCTTTATAATAAGTGATATTGAGGTTTCTAACAATGTTTCTACATCTTTTAACTTAAATGTATTATGTAGAATTACATATCCTCTAACTTGTGCCCATATCAGTTCAATAGGATGTAGTTTGCAGTGATAGGGAGGAAGACGCACTACATAAATACGATGTGTTTTTGCAAGTTCATACACTACATAACGTACTAGAGGCATGGTGCAATTTTGGTGGTTTTCCTATTTGATTTTCTGATTACCGTACTTTCTTCTATAACATTCGAGAGAATGGTGAAGAACTTATTTATTGCAAGTGCTGGATCCTCAGTATAAACATCATCCCAAAGAGCTAGTTTTGCCTTATATTGCAATTGTTTGTAATTTATATATTTTATACTCTTTTGGTGGCGGCTATGTTCGCAGTTTATATTAATTATTTATAAAATTGTAGTGTATTGAATTGATCGGTTATATCATTTTCTAATACTATTGGTATTAAATTGTCTGTTTCATGCAAAGTTTTAATAAAGATGTGGTCCAAACATGACTTGCTATTATTTTGGACTCTCGTGGGAGAGTTGTTTGTCAAAGTAAAGCCGTGTTCATGTAGTACATTAGGATAATCAAGTACCATCTGGGTATCAACCAGTAAATTAATATTAATGTCTCCACAGAATATATGGTATATTTCATTTTTACTTTTTAGCGCATCAAAATATTTTTGAGGCAATATGAATTCGCTGGTATCAGATCCAGATAGCCTGTAGCATGCTGTAATAGCAAGATACTAGGTAACAAGCAATGCTGGATTTACATTTTTTTATGAGTGTAGGCCACCTTTATTTCCACCGCCTCATGTACCTTTCTAAAATAATAATTCTTCCTTTGTAGTAAGGAATGCACTAGAGTTTAATAAAATTAAATAATCATTATAAAAGCGTAAAAAAGAAACAAGAATTACAATTTCATCATAGTTTATGGTATTCATTATCTCTGTTTCTATGTAGAGAAGAGCTAAAGAATTCATTTTTTCTTGAGACAATGAAGACCTTTGATAATTTTTCACGCATTTTAAATAGGAAAAACTTTCCCAAGAACAGTTTGTGGCCAGAGTGGAAAGGTGCGATGTGGAGAACTTTATCCAAGTTAGGGTAAACATAAGACAGATATTGATTCCTTATAAACGTTAAGAGACAGTAGTGAGTTTGATCCAGGTTTCACTGCACACTTTGTAGTTTTATTAGAGGAAATGTGACTGTGAAAATGCACACATTCTTGAACCAAATTGTCGTAATATAGATATAATAGGTACAATAACAGTAGGTAATTGATAATTTTCGATAGGAATGAGTTTCTATAGGGATTTAACGTATTATTATAAAAAACCATCAGAAAACCATTGAACTTGTTTGACTTTTATCTTCTGAAATCTGCCACCCCTAGGCCACGGCCTATACGGCCTATTGACAAATCCAGGACTAGTAACAAGTTATCGACAAGCATTTGTGGGAAATCTATCACGAGGACCAACTAGCAAAGGACAACGACTAATTGTCGCCCATATAGGTAGTAGAAGTGTTTTTTAAACGACTGTTCCTTAGTTTTCCTATCTAAAAAAATGGGGGATTATCACGAAGACATAGTCGCTAAACGCTTTGAAGGTTGGTTTGAAACCCTACTTTTATGGATCGAGCCAAATTCAGTGATAATGCTTGATAACGTTTCTTATCGCAGCCGCTTAGTGGAACTTCTACCCACTATGGCCACTAAAAACGAGGTGATGTAAGGTTGGTTGCGACAAAAGGTAATTCCCTTTTTTGAGGATATGATTAAAGGGGAGCTTATAATCATAATTAAAAAGCATCAAGACAGATATCGTCACCATGTTGTAGATACATTGGCCCTTGCCTTAGGTATAACCGTATTAATAATTCCTCCGTACCATTGCGAATTGAATCCGATAGAACTTATTTGGGCTCAAGTAAAGAATTACATAGCTCGTGAAAACGTGACATTTAAAATTAGAGACGTCCAACGTTTACTGGAAATCAAAATAGCACGAATACGGAATGAAGATTGGACAAATGTCGTAACCCACGTCATCAAGGAAGCAGACAATATGTGGAGACTGGACGGGATGGTGGACAATGTTATCGAAAAGGTGGTAATAGAATTCAATGTCTCAGAGGATTCCAGTTCTGAAGACTCTTCAGCATAAATCAATATTTTTTATTTTATTCTTGTTTACTGATTTATATGTGATGCAAGTAAGTATGTATGTAATAAATATTCTAACAATTGCTAAATTATTCAAGTATTTTTTTTAATTTTAATTTTATTGATTATTATTAGAAGGCCATACTTTTTTAATTCCTATCAATATTTTCAATTACATTTTGTTCTGTAATTACATTTAAATTTACTTTATATTTTCCCTGTATACCACTAAATATTTTACAAACTTTATTCTTCATTATTGATTTATTATTGCAGAACTTTTTATAAATATTTTTTTTTGTTAATTTATAATAAAAAATTCCCATTTCTTGTCAACTTTTTCACACATTTCATACAAACTAGAATAAACAATATTTAACGTTAATCAATAAAATCGTGTTCAATATTAGCATTTTATCGCGAATCATTGTTACACCGCTGCATAGGAGGATTATGGGTAATTCTAGAAATACATTGTTGCCGGCCGACCATATTCCTTCGACAAGTCACCATCATTTAAAAATTGTAATAGTATATAGGAAATGGGGAATATCTCAACATTCAAAAAATCTGCTTACTCGGCAAAAATGATAAGGTAAGAGTAATAATGTAAAATAACGCTGAAGTTTTTAAAGGTAGTTTGTCCGATAAAATATGATCCAATTTTATTTCCTGTTTAATGTATAGTTTTTCTTTGAATATCTAACAATTTCGTTGAACCATCCTGTATAATCGAATTCGAACTAATTTTATTATGAAAATCGTTTCTTTCATTTAAAATCATCCAATAAGCCTTTTTTCTCATCTCCATTCAACGACTCCATAGATTTTTGATAATCGACTTAAAAACAGAAATATTTTCCTCCTAACTTTCTAACGACGTTTCTTTGATCACCTGTTAGTCGAATTTTCTTTTATCTAACGGTTGAATTCTTGGCGAAAGAGGTGAATATGCTAAAATTAACTTTGCAAACTTCCACAAAGTCAGCTTTTTGTTGCGAGTTATCTCAGACTTCGCAGAGGAAATTATTAATGCCGTGTAATTATGAGAAATGTCAGAAGCGCGTCGTTAAAAATGACTCCAATTGAAATGTAAATTCCTTGATAAAGGAACATTTTCTACTTGTTCATTTGTTTGATGTACTAAGTTTTGCTTGACGTGTACAATTATTTATGTTAAGGTTTTTCATTAAATGATAAGTGGGTGCCCAAATTTAAGACATTTAATGTAAAAAGATTAATTGATTAATCAAAAAACTGAGAACAGAGTGAAAATTAAAACAAATATAGTTTACTTAAAATTATTTTAGTTAAAGCATGTTATAGTTCCTTATCTTACTGGAAAAAGTGACAGGTTGTTTTTTTTGCTTTTTGCTATTTGTAGTTTTCCATACACGGAAGGGGGTGAACAATATGTATACTCTAGTTTTGAACTAAAAAGAGCGATTTAAATTTAAGTTGGCGATTCTGCAAACTTCTGATTGGTCAGATTGTAGTCTCAGTTTCATACGTTACTTTTCAGCTCATAGTTGTTATTGTTGACAGTTCTGACATTTTATATTTTAAGTTTTTGTATTGCTTTCACCCCTTTGATATCTCATCATTTGTAAGGAGTTGATGGATAATTTGTCTTAAATCTTAATAAAAATAATTCACCAAATTGACTTCTGATAAATATTTTATTTTCATATTAAGTCAATGTGACAATATCAAAAAACATGTACCGGATGAGAAACTATTTCTAACATCCTCCCCCCTTTTATTTTAACATAATAAAATATTAACTAAAGCCTAAAACGTTGAGGTGATCGTACAATCCGTCCTTTTCTGGTGACGGTAACTCGTTTATCTGCAAATTAAAGAACATCTACTTGATTAGCATCTTCTTGAGGAGCATCTACTTGATGAACACCTCCTTGGAGAACATCTTCTTGAGTTGCAAAATTATTTTTCTTTTGTCTTTCATCACTTGCCAGCCATGTTCTATCTTCCAATGCGTTTAATTCCATCTGGTATAATCTTTGAAAAGGTCATATAATCTCGCTGTGTCCTAAGGGCCAATCAATTCTCTTAGTATTATCGGATCCCACTAATGCGATATTGTCAACCTTTAATAAAGTGGCGTTCCTTTGACCAAATTGCATTAATTCCGCTGGGTACTCTTTTTTAAATAGAGATCTCAAACCATCTCGTAATTTATGTAAATATCTACATCTACTAACTAAATGGTGTCGATCGATGATGTCTAAATCTACAGTTTCGTTTGTCGCTAATCCTTGGAGAAACATCACAGGTCTAACTGGTAACAAATCTTCTATATTTTCTAATACATAAGTATGTTATTTATCATTGCTTCCACATCGCATAATAGAGTTACCAGTTCTTCATATTCTAATTATTGTTTTCCTAAGTATCTTCCTAATAGTTCTTTTACCATTCTTACCATCCGTTCCCACCATCCACCCCACTATGCTGAACTAACAAGGTTAAATATCCATCGTATTTTCCGAACTGAAAAATATTCTGAACTCTTTTTTTTTTTTTTTTTTTTTTTTTTTTTAACTAAGTTAGTGGCACTGGATATAAACCAACAGGCCAGTCAATTGTCAGGTGAACAAATAAAAATATATAACAAACTTTATTACTTTACAAATTATATTAAAGTTGTTCTACCTTAATAACTAAAAATAACCTGAACTTAATAAGGTTTAGATGTTTTGTTTATTTATGTTTTTTTTTATTTTTGTTTTTTTTATTTTTGTTTTATTTTTGTTTATTTATGTTTTTTTTATTTTTGTTTTTTTTTTATTTTTGTTTTTTTTTTTTATTTCTGTTTTTTTTTTTATTTTTTTTTTCTTCTCTTTATTTTTTTTTCTTTTCTTAACAATTTTTTCGAGTCAGGTGTACAAATTTTTTTTTATTGGTAGCATCGCTACTTACATGTTTTATTTCTATTTCCTAATTACAATTTTAATTTGAGTGTTTTGACAAAATTATAGAGTATGTTATATATACTGTCAAATGTCAGTAGATTTTTTAAATTTATAGGTAATTGAATTTTGTTGTTAATTAAGTTTTGGTATAATAAATTAATTTCTAAATCGTTTAGAATACAATCCAAAAATATATGTTGTAAATCAGCAATCTCATCACAAATACACAAATCATTATCTATTAGACCTATTCGCTTCATATATTGAGGGTATAAAGCATGATTAGTTCTAATTCTGCTAATCGTTTGGATTAGTGGTCTATTTGACAGCTTATCAAACCACGGTTTTACCCTTATATTAGGTTGAATAGATTTATAAAAATTACCTGTCTCCTTCTCTATATATTTTGCTTGCCAATTTTGATCCCTTTTATATTTGAAACAAGTATTTAGATCGGATAGGGGTATTTTAAAATTACTTATGTAATTAAGTTTTGTTGCAGTTTTAGCCAAAAAGTCTACTTTTTCATTATTAGGTATTCCCATATGGGCTTTGACCCAAGATATGTATATTAGTTTATCCTGATTTCTTGCCTCAAAATTTAGTTTTAAAATGTCCAGAATTATGTAATTAACTTTAGAATTGAAATTAAAATTTTGAAACTTTTGAACTAAACTTTTGCAGTCTGTGAAAATGACAAAATTTAATTCCTCTTGATTTAGGCATAACGAAAAGGCTTCTCTAATTGCTAATATTTCTGCACTATAAACTGACATACAATTTGGCAAACGTTTTAAAATTTGAATCTCTTTATTGGGATAATATAAAGCGTAACCTACTTGATTATTTAATTTAGAACCATCGGTGTAAAGTGTTTCATAATGTTTCCATTTTGTATTTAATTCTTCATAAAAATTTGTCTTTATTAGTAAAGGGTTGTCAACGTCGAATTTATTATTAATATAACTATTAACTGGCATAATAAGAGACAGATATGGATTGGACCACAGCGGTACGCCATTTGAAACTGGTAGATCATTACTGACATCTGAAGTAGAAATAAAACTGTCAACTAATAATGGCAGTTTTTTCTTTTTCCAAAAGGATGAAGTTAAGCATAGAGTAGTTAATCTGCTTAATTTATTGATTACTGTGTAATGTTTTGATCGGGATAACAATACAAATTTATCGCTCAGAAATTTCCTTCTTAGATCCAATGGACTCTCACATGTTTCGACTTCCATAACATTTATAGGAGTGCTTGGTAAGAATCCTACGCAGAGTCTTAGGCATTTATTTTTAATTTGTTCAATTTTCTGAAGATGTGAGTTTGCTGCTGTGTTATAAAAAATTGAACCATAATCTATAATTGGACGAACCAGCATTCTATAAAACATTAGACTAACATTTGGGTCAGAGCCCCAATTATGACAAGTAAAAGTTTTTATTATATTTACAGCATTTTGGGTTCTTTTCTGAACATAATTTATATGTTCCTTCCAGTTTAATTTACTGTCTATAATAATGCCTAAAAATTTAAAGGAGGATTTATAAGCCAGGTTATATTTATGTAACTTTATATAATTTGGATGGTTATACCTTTTGCGCGTATAAGTAACTACAGCCGACTTCGATTCAGATATTGTTAAACCGTTTTCATGACTCCAACTATGAATTTTCTCCATAGATTTGAATAGTTGATCATGGCAATAATTAATTTGTTTGTGGCTTGTGTAGATCACTACATCATCTGCGTATTGAAGAATATTTGTAGATCTTGGAATACAATTTTCTATATCAAACGTGTAAATATTATAAAGTAAAGGGCTTAAAATACTTCCTTGAGGGATCCCAAGGCCCGATTCTCGTGGACAAGATAATTCACCGTTTACTTTTAAAAATAATTTCCTATTGTTATACAAATGATATATATGATTTGAAATAGTTATGGGGATTCCTAACTTACATAATTTTTCACATAAAATATTTAAATTTACATTGTCATAAGCACCTTTTATGTCTAGAAATAAAGCGCTTGTAGATTCATTTTTTGATAAGCATAGTTGGATATCTGTTACTATATTTGCTATACTATCCTGAGTTGAAATATTTTTGCGAAATCCAAATTGAGTAGATGAAAGTAAGTTGTTATTTTCTAAATAATATTCCAGTCTGAGTTTTATCATTTTTTCATACGTCTTAAATATACAAGAAGCAAGAGCAATTGGTCTATATGAATCAGCTTGATCTGATCTTTTCCCAGGTTTTAGTACAGGGATAATAATGTATTCGTACCATTCTTTAGGAATTGTTATTTTTCTTGTCCATATATTATTAAATATGTTGAGAAGAGATAATTTTGCATTCTTCGGTAATTTATTCAGCATAACATAGTGTATTGTATCGTGACCCGGTGCTGTATTTTTTGGATTTTTGAGGGCAAGACAAATTTCATGATAAGAAAAGGGTTGGTTTAAATAATCGGTCACTGTTTGTTTTGCAATATTTTCTAATGATGGAGTTCTATGAACATATGGAGGAGTCAAGTTATTATGGAATTCTGTTAACCAGGTCGATTCATTTATGTCTATTTGTACGGTATTATTTATTTTCCTATTTTTGTATTTATTTACTTTTTTCCAAATATCTTTCATTGAAGTAGATTTGTTAAGACTTGAGCAATATTGTTTCCAGCTATCCCTTTTTGTTTGTTTGAGTATCCTTTTCGCCACCGCATCGTTTCTTTTATACTCTAATAAGTTATTTAAATTAGGATTATTTAAATAATTTTGAAAACTAATCTTTCTTGAATCTACTACGCGTTTACAGTTTTCATTCCACCAATGCTTGTTTTTTGGGGAAACATGTATTGATCTATATTTAGGTATGGTTAGTTCTATTATGTTTTCTAATTTTTCCATAAATTGACTATATTCATTAATTTCCGTTTCTGAGAATTGTTTCAACGCTTCTAAATAAAACTCTTTGAGCACCAACAAAATTAGTCCCGTTATCTAAATAAATGACTGTTATTCTTTCTCTTCTGGCAAAATCTCCTCAAAGCTAAAATAAAGCTGTCAGAGATTTAATTAATTCTAGATGAATAGCCCTATATACGTCACAAGTGAATAAAATGATCCACACCTTCTGTCCACCTTTTAAATATAATGGCCCTGCCAGATCAACATCAGGGTTTTAGAAGGCCACTATACTACTTACTTTCTCTTGGTAGAGGTGCAAATAGTACCTCTGCATATTTTGCTTTATTCTGTTGCGTTTTATGCATCTTGAAATAATTGATTTTACTGATCTTCGTCTTTTGATTATCCAATATTTTTCTCTTAAAATACACAGCAATGTTTGAATTCTGATATAGGTATTTACATCATGTTGTTGTACAATTATTCTTGTAACAATAATAGGTTTATTCGGTAGCAAAATAGGACACTTAAAGTCATAGGGTGTATCTGCAAATCTTAATCTTGACTTTAAAATGTCTTCTGGCAATGCTGACTCAACTAACGGAAGTAACATTGCGGTATACTTTTCACTAGTTACCCCTAGACTTTCTAATGCTTTTAGTTAAGTTTCTAATTTAATATATAAATCTGCTAAAGCCATACCTATCTTTTCTTGTTTTAAGTACTAAATTTAGGAGTTCCCTTACCTAGACTTCAATTAAAAGTTCGTCTCTAGCGAAACGTGTTTTTATTTGGTCAAGTGCCTTTTAATAGTTGGACCCCGATGGCGGAAAACTTTCAACTAATTCTCTTGCTGATGAACCCTTCTCTGACGCTTGAAGTAAATACTGATACTTGTCATCCAAATCAATTTCCTCATCTTCGTCGATTTTCCTAAACTGTCCCCAAAATCCTATCCAATTTCTAACATTTCCGCAAAATTTTCTTAATTCGATTTTCGGGTGAATTTTCTTTTGCTTTTCATCCAACCCTTATCTTTCGTGCTTGATTATTCTTCTTGATCTCTTGATTGAATAGCAAAGTCGCATTGTAGTCTATAGTAGTTCAACTTTAAATGTTTCTGCTTCTAGAAGTTCCTCTTCTAAATCTTTTGTTGCCTTTTCTAGAAATAGGCTGAATACTTTCATCTATACTAAAAATTCTATTACTATTATCTTGTACATTTTTTATCAAAGCTAACTCTTCTTCCATTTTTATTATCTTATTTGCTAGTGCTAGTTCTAATGCCTCACTTGGTTCTGTGAAACTCTTGCGTAATATTGAACGATGAATCTTAAAATCATCCATATCTTACTATCCTGTCACGGTCGCCAATAAATGTAAGGAGTTAATGGATAATTTGTCTTAAATCTTAATAAAAATTATTCCCCAAATTGACTTCTTATAAATATTTTATTTTCATATTAAGTCAATGTGACAATATCAAAAAACATATACCGGGTGAAAAACTAATGTAACATCATTATTACTTATTTTTTTTAATTTTATTTCGTTAATAACAGTTTTTTCAAAACTTTGGTACCAATTATATTGAATTTCGATGATTATGGATCCTTCTACATTGAATACTATTATAGCAGTTCCTGGCGGAGTTCACTTAAACAACGAAAACGAATAAGTTTAGGTCATTTTAGCGTCTCAGAGAGGCAGTGAATAATAAATATATACAAATAGGCATTGTATAATATATCAAAAACCAAAATTGTTGGCGTTATATCCAAAATTTTTCAAGCCACTGGTAAATTTTACTCATTACTTTCAAATTAAAAATAACATTGAATACTTAACATTTTTCTTACAGGTATTGCAAAGTCAACAACTTACCGAGTATGGAAATAATACGATAATAATGGAACAATATCTAGTCCAAAAAGAATTGACGGAAGACCAAGACTTCTGAAAACATTAATTTGATCAGAGGTTCTAAATGCTACTCGAAGATTAGTACTTGAGTTATCTAGAATGAATAAAATTTTGCAAGAATTTAAACATTTAGATTTGCCACAAATATATTAGTCATCTTTATACACTTTCTTGAAACAATAACTTTAAGTTAGTTTGTAGTTTTGATTAGTCAAAGGTATTTTTTATTTATTATGTATATTTCTTTTAGATATTTGAAAAGACATTGTCAAAGTGTATTGATAGAATGCTGTATCTATGTATTTAAAATCCATCAAACAATATAGAAAAGAAAACAGGCCGATCTTTTATTTAGATGAAGGTCAGAGCAAGATTTATCCACGGGCCTGAAAAGCCTTACAAGAAAGGGAAGACGCCTTAATATTTTACATGCTGATTCTTAAGAAGGTTTTGTAGAAAATGAATTTACCAGGAAGAGACGAAAGTATTTTAGAATTGGTTTTCTACGTTTTGACAAAGTTTCCTAATGATGCTGTGATTGTAATGGAAAATGCATAATATCATAGTTGAAAAGTTAAAAAATTTTCTTTGTCATCAAGAAAAGGTGAAATGCAGGAGTGGTTACAAACTAAAAATATTAAATTTATTTAAATTTGAAGCAATATCAACTTTTACACCTAATTCCTCAGCGGTTAAGTGCCAACTGAGCGCGTCTCCGGGTGGTGGATAGGAGGACGGCCAAGTTTCCCTAGGTTAGTGGTAGACATAAATAGAGTGCGAGAGCCTAAAAACCTTCAAAATATTTTGCGAAGACTACCGCTGCAAACCAACTCCCCCAATCTAAGGTGTATGGTAACGTGCCAACGGATGAATTGTCGCAAGGGGTATATGCGGCAGCAAACGCTCCCCTGAGGGAATCTGGCGAAACCCTCTTGTATCTAGCCTTGCCGGCACATGCAAGGCTCTGCGTCGGTCAACCTTTCCTTCCCTAGCTACTCGTGGAAATCATATGGATTCACAAATACAAAAACAAAAACCCAAAGGGGCTGGACGTCAACGCTCACCTTCAGCAAAGGAGACTGGACACCAAAGTCGAACTCCGGCGCAGGAGGCTGGACAGCTACGATCACCTCAAAAAAAGAAGGATGGACGTCAACGCTCACTTCCTGCAAAGGAGCCTGAACAACAAAGTTCAGCTCCCGCGCAAGAGGCTGGACAGCGACGCCCACCTTCAAAAAAGGAGGATGGACCCAGTAGTTCACCTCTAACTAACAGGCCCCGGAGAGGCAAAATAATCTCTGGGTCTGAAGCAAAGAGGAGAAAGAGGGATAAGCTGCAGGCAGGCAGTGCTACGGCAACCGTCACCCTCAGCAAACTCCCTCACTCCAAACAAAAAAGCGGCCTAATCAAGTCGCTAGACAGCGACGCTAGTTCTGCCTCCACAAAAAGGTAGAAACACGACGCAACTAGGGACAAAAAAAAGGCCCGTATCTCACACCTCTTCTGAGGTAACGCCCCGGAAGGGGAAAAACCCAGACAGGGCCACAAAGTTCTGTCTGGGATAAGCTACAAGGATGCAGCTACGAGCCACCTGAAAGTAGCTATAATAGACAAGTATAACCCTTACGGTAAGAACCACCGAAAGAGAAATCCTTGTCAAAAAGACACTGATGGGAGAGCTGGATAAAACAATCTTGTCCGCCTTCTGCAGCAAAACCAAGCCACCCACATTCAGGTCTTGGTTGCACTCTGGTGGAATCATTAGAGTAACTTGCGACGATGACCTGACGTTGATGGCTAAAAACGAAGGTACCGATCATAAAAACATGGGAAGGAGGAACACTCGCAGTTGTAAGGAGGGGCGAGCTTCCCAAGCTCACCAAAGCCTCTCTCTGGATCGCAGGGGAAGCACATGCTGACCTAGATGAGAAAGAGGTTATGCTCAGGCGACTGGAGGGGCAAAACCCAAACTTGCATGTGGCGAAATGGTGCTCCTTCCACCATGAAATCAAAAAATACCCTAAGGGCCATCTCTTCGTCTTCGGCATCGGAGACGAAGACATGGGAACCCTAAAGGCCAAATCAATGAGGATGAGCTATGCGTTCACCTCATTGATTATAAGGCCCAAGGTCGAAAAAGAGGCTGAAGCGGGGCCCAGTGAAGACTCCTTGGTAAAGGACTCTCTTTCCCCCCAATTTACGCCAACGGTGGAGGACGTCGAGCCAGAAAAAATGGTAATCAATGACCTCCAGCAAGAAAACTCCAAGGAGCCACAAGAGACCACCCCTTCTCTACTTTCGGAGGAAGGGATGGTCGAATAATTAACCACCTTGCTGCCCAATTCTCAACGGAGGACCGGGAAGCAATAAAAGAGGTAAAGTTGATACAATGTAACTTGCAGCATAAAAGGGTGGCTACGGCAACTTTATGCCGCCGCCTTGATGAGCTGCACCATACAATAGCACTCATCCAGGAACCCTGGATGAGTAACTAAAATTTAGGTATTAAAAAATCTAAATGTTTCAAGTTTTAGCTTCCCCAGCAACCAACAACCTAGAACATGCATTTACATTCTTAGGAAATACATAGCCCACTCAATGGCACACCTTTCCACCTCCGATTTAAATGCGGTTAGGCTGGAATACGCCATCAAAAGGGAAAAAAGAACGTTAATCCTGGCATCTGCATACCTCCCCTCCGACGCAACAACGCCACCACCCAGCAAAGATATCAAGGATCTGATTAAATACTGCCTGGAACAAAAGTTTGAGCTGGTAATAGGTTGCGACTCTAACGGTTATCACTTCAGTTGGGCAGTAAGGATAACAACGCTAGAGGTAAGTCACTTTATGATTATATAATTACCAAAAATCTTTATATTTTAAATAAAGGTACCACACCAACATTTTTAAACTCTCGCAGTCAAACACTTATAGATATCACTTTATCCACAACCGCTATCTATAAATTAATTCTAAACTGTGTAACATTTTAAAAGGCTAATTATAAAATGTTATTTTAAATGTGAGCCATCCGGTATAATTTAATTATCGCCAACACACAATATTCTAAAGAAGGAAATTTCTGAAGTGGGAGTACCACTTACCAAACGATCTCAAATTAGATTTGTAAATTTCATTTTATTATTACCTTTCGATTGTATCGGTGGTGCATTTGGCTGTTAAAGTGGTAAGCATAAAAAGTATATAATGTCTTTATTAAAAATCTCAGTAGAAATATTATTCAAATCTTTTGTTAATTATTAGTTTTTTAATAGTAAAGTTAAATATATTTTTATGATTCATTCTGGTTGCTAGAACGGCACAATATGTATAGTCACTAGTTTTTATTATCTGATTGGTTCATTTTTTTTTTTAAAAAGTAGATGTTTCAAATTTATATATCGTACAGGACCACGTGAAAAACAAAATCTATTTTTGTCTAGCAAACGAATGGCCATGAGCCATAACGAGATAAGCCATAACGACATAAGCCATAACGACATAAGCCCTAACGTCATAAAACCATAATTCAACCGCTGTAATCTGAACGTTGGTTCCCGAGGAGCAGAAATCTCTTGTGAAAAGTTAGTTGATTGAAAAAGCGACAGTTACAATTCGAAGCTTCATAAGAAGACAGATTAACCGACAAAGGCGTTGGTTTCCGAGGGACAGAAATCTCAACTACCTATGGCTATCTAGAAGTGGTTAGCTAACAAAGTAAAACGTGGTAATTACTAGTGACTAGAACTATTTATGTACGAATCACAATTTGATACCTGATAACTGTGAATAATTTGTTTTCGAAAAGGTTTCTTTTTTTAAATAAAATCATTAATTTTTATAAGTATATATGTCGAATCTTATTTTTTAAAGGTCACAAAAAATTCTCTTTCATTCACTAAATTCTGTATAATTTTTATTAACTTCTTATTATTGATAAAGCTAGAATTTATAATTCTCACTAGCTTTTAAAAATAAAAAAGAGAATTATTGGTACCCAACATTTCCTAGAAAGATTACTACCCTTAAAATTGTCTATTTGAAAAGCCGAATTCACGACAGAGAAAAGGATGTGCTCATTTATTTTTTTTAATTTTTAAAGGTAAGTAAGGTTTGATATTAAATTTCACTGAGCTAGTAAAAATCTCTATAAGTGTTTTGAAATTAACATTTATCAAAAAGGTAACAAATAATATTGCAAATTGTAGCCTAACGGGACAATGGAATATTACAACTGGCAAGTGTTTAATAATATTTCGATGTCAGACCACCGCTGGTTAACATTCAAAATAAACTTGATGTTGCCGACCTACACGCTATCTCGGATCCCTAGGAAGACGGACAGGGCAATCTATGCCCACCTTCTCTAAGAGGCTCTGAGAGAGATGGAGGCCAAAACACCAAACAATAATACTGCTTTGGAAAAGTACACGAACACTATCCAAAGCACAATAAACAATGCCTATAAGAAATCCTGTCCTCTGAGGCTGGTTCAACACGATCAGACGACTACCGCATGGTTGGATCACCTCAGGAAGATGACTAGAAAATCTTTTAATAAGACAAGAACCACAAAACTCAAAGAGGACTGGGATACTTATAAATCTCACCTCAAAGAATACGAAAAAAACAGAGAGATGCATGGAGATCCTACTGCGAATAAATCGAAAATTTCCCGCAGGCAGCGAGGCTTCAAAAAGCTCTCTTAAAAGATCCTCATCGAAGCATTGGTGCACTAATCAAAGAGGATGGCACGAAAACTGCCAACCTCGAAGATAGCATCAAACTTCTGCTGTCAACACACTTCCCTGACTCGGTCATCACACACGTGGCGGACTGGGCAGAGGAAGAATACAATCCATCTGTTTATGATTGGCAAACTGCCAAACACATCGTAGACGATGAAAAAATTAGATGGGCAATATCCAGCTTCTCTCCATTTAAATCGCCAGGACCTGACGGTATCTATGCAGCCCTACTTCAGTGGGGTATGGAAGAACTCACACCGCACCTGGTGGGTATATTCAGATCCTCGTTGGCTTTGAGGTATATCCCCAAAAAATGGAGAGAGGTAAAAGTGGTATTTATACCCAAACCTGCAAGGATGGATTACACTGTCCCAAAAACATACCGACCAATTAGCGTCGCTTTTGGCAGGAGGCGCTCGACACGCTACCACTGCTTCAAGCTAACATTGACTCCATCTCACCGAGATATATCTTCCATAAGTCATATAAAGTTATAATAGAACAAATAGAAGAGCCGGAAGTGGCAGGTACGATTTATATCTACATCGACGTTTCTAAAACAAAACAAGGCTCAGGATGTGGAATATACTCCAGATTCTTAAACCTAAACATAAAATGGGCTGTGAGCAATAGTGCCAGTGTAGTTCAAACAGAGCTAACGGGTATTCTCATAGCAGCAAAATAAATAACCAGAAACAATATCACTGGAAGGAACATGCTCATCTATACAGATAGCAGACAAGCACTACTCACCATGAACAGACCACGAATTTATTCAGGGTTAGTACAGGAATGTCACGAAGCTTTGGCCGAAGTATTCATCAATAATGTGGTCACTTTAAGATGGATCAAAGGTCACGCCACATCGAAAGGTAACCGTATTGTAGATTAACTAGCCAAGAAAGCAGCCAACCAAATACTTTTTGGACCTGGCCCTTCTATTGGCTTGACAAAATCGGTAGTGACAGACCTAATCAAAGAACATTCCCTTGTGAAATTCGAGGAAAGATGGGATGAAACAAGAAACTGCAGAGTTGCCAGGGAGCTCTTAAGTTATCCTGACAACACTGCAGCAAACAAATACTTGACTATGACTAGACAAAATCTGCGCCTAACTGGTCATTGCCAAGTACGAAAGCATCTCCATATCATGGGGCTGTCAGAATCCGCACTCTGCAGAAGGTGCAAACAAGAAGATAAGACCATTGAGCATATACTTTACGATTGCCCGATGCTCTCATTTATTAGAAGATTTGTGTTCGACGAGTATCGGCTAACACCGGCCGATATAAGAGAAGCACCTCTTGGCGACGTTGTCAACTACATAAAATCTGTAAGCTGGCTCACGAGCTAGGAGGTGCCTATCATCTCAGGAGGATGCACAATGGACCTAATGAGGCCTAAGTGCCGTGGGGGTCCCCCACCCTCCACACGTTACAGATACAGATTTACACCTAATTCGGCAACATGAAGATGCACCGAATTTGTATGTTGTCGACGAAATGGCTAAAGGAACCAATAAAGTTGTGTAGTGGGCCCCATATCACTGCGAGTTAAATCCCATAGAATTGATATAGGCACAAATAAAGAATGAGGTGACAACTAAAAAGACAACAAATCTTCTGATGTAGATTAAAACATACAGCTACTACTATTCATGTGTTGTTTTTCTAACCCATCTTTAAAAAAAAAACTACAGTATAGTATTCAAAAATTAAAAGCTGCTCTCATTTTTGTTTATTCAACTTGTTGTTAGCTATTTAATTTATACTGTACCGCCACTGGTTATTTTTAATACTGTCAAAACTCTTATTTTTGATTCTCTAATAATTTTGTTAAACCAAATATTAATACTTCGAATACATACTATCACAAGCAAAAAGATGTGTTTCGTCCATGATCATTTTAAAGTGTTTGTTATGTCCCTAATTGTTTTTTTTTTATTTTAAAAAGCTGTACCTGCACCAGAAGATGGAATTTAATTCCTAAACATATTTAGTGCTGAATTAATAAAAATATAGTCTACCAATCATACTAAAGACCTATTATTTCTTTATTTTGCTAAAATAAATTAACCAATCACCTTTTTTATGAATAGCCTTACAAATTTTTACTTACTTATTTGTCTATATTATAAATCATACAAAATTAAGATAGATATTATCTAACCTGCAAAAAACATTTAATTTTCAAAAACCTTAAAGGATGTCTCAAAAAAATATACCACTACTTTATATTGTATAAAAATATGTTTTTGAGAAGACCAAAGACATTCTAATACACAATGTGGAATTTATTGCAACAATATTATAAATCCTGCCTACAAAAAAAGGAGAATGATAAAAACTATTATTAATATTATTATTATAGTAAAAGCTAATACCTTAACACTTTCTTGGACTTCTATATACATTTAATAAGCTGTTACCAACAAGTTTACATATTCCACCGTTGTATAAAACATCTTGTTAATAAGAACATAATTCGTATAATTATGATCCTTGTTCTTGTCAATTTGATTTATTTCATTTCAAAGCACTTGTCTGCAAACATATAATAATAATAATAATAATAAAAGTTTATTTGAAAAATGTACAAAAAATTAAATATAATAAATTTTTTTTTTTTAATACATTTTTTTTTAATAATATAAATATTTTTTTTTTTTTTTAGGTACATACAAATAAACTACCCATTGCCACAAAGTATAAAAACTGTCCGTGGCGTGTGTAGAGATATGTTAAGTACTATTTTATGTTTTATTTTACAATTAATTAATATAATACAAATACTGACATATAATAATAATAATAGAGAAATTTGCCGCTTTTTTTTTAATTTTCATTATTTTTTATTTTTTATTTTATTTATTTTTTTTTTTTTTTAATAAATTTTTTTATTCTTTTTTTATTTTTCATTTATCTATCGATATTCATATCAATAATATTTCTGATATTTGCTCTATATTCTTCTAATAAAAATTTTTTTGTTTTTGTTTTAAATTGCGATAATGATTTTGATTTTAGAATTTTTGGAGGTAAATAATTTAACACTTTTGATGCTAAGAAGAAGTGGCATTTTTGGCCTACAGTTTTGCGAGATGCTAAGTCTTTATATTTAATTTTGTTTTTTCGTCTTGTTTCGTGTTCATGAGTAACAATATTAAGGCTAGTTGGGTTTTTATAGTAGTAGTTGGCAATTTTAAGGAAAAAGTGTTTTTGAAATGTACATATATGTTAAATTTAAATAAGCAAACTATAAAGAAACGGTGTAAAGGTTGACAAAGATCATAAGATTAAGGAGAGGAGGAAGAAGACGAAAGACGAGATTGACCAGAGAGTGACCTGGACAGAGGTGAAAACCCTAAAACTGTGAGAACGGTATTTATAAAACTTTTAATAGTGTCGTACAATAATTTCGACTATTTATGAATAGAGATTCATAACAAGTTTATATTGAAATAATAGTTGTTATTTTTTTTGTGATTTGTTTTTGAGAAGAGTTGTATTTTTTTTTATTAAGTTAAGTTTAGTAGGGACAGTAGGGTAGTTATTAATAATTTTTCTAAGTACAGGTAATTAAATACCTGACATGTTTGTTTCAATTTGCCCATAGTGGTTTTGTTAGAATTAAATAATTCAATTTTGGAAAAGTTTGTTTATTTAAATTTTTAATTGTTCAGTATTCAGATATCAAGTTTATTAGAATCATCTTGCATAATTCTAAATAAACTAAACAAACTAAATAAACTAAACTAACTAAATTAATTAAACTAAATTTAATTGAATAAAATAAAAAATAAATAATAATTGGATGAAATAAAGTTTATAAAGTATTGTCATTTATGAACCGACACCAGTGAGAGAAAGAGAATCTGCTCTAAATAAAATAAAAAAAAAAAAAAAATTAAAATATTAAAGGGTTAGCCGAGGTAAGTTAAGTTTAGTGTGTATTTTAAAATTGTGAGGTTAATAGAGAACATAACAATATATTATAATAGTGAGTATATGTAAAAAGAGGTCCCCGAATAGTACTATCCGTTACAAACCCGTACTTATATCACGTAAGTATTAATCTGACTCTTAATAACAAAAGATGTTTTCGTAACTATAAAAAATCTACCGAAATATATCAAGTCTATTCATTAGCTATTTTATACGGTAAATATTTTGTCCTACGGAATTAATATTAAAATATTTGTAGGTAGTTCCTACAACGGTATGTGGCCGGTTTGAGGTTATGTCGGAACCTCGTGGCAGATGGGGGCCTTTAATGTAAAGGAATGGTCTTACTTGTTGATATCGATGATCAGTCGTCTGGTGTAGCTTGCTATACTTTCGGTCCCAAGCAAGGTTTCACAAGGGTAAGCGGCAAATAATCCTTAATTAGTAAGGGGGGTTGATCCTAGGGTAATCAGTCTTGATAAAATCCTTCTGTCTTACCTGTAGAATACGAACTGGTACTAGCAAGATAAGCAGGAGGTGCGGTAGGTTAGCTATAAGCGATAGCGAAGATAGCTTAAAGGAGAAGGAAGAGCCGTAAAGTAGTAGAAGGTGACTCGGAAAGTTCCCAGATAATTAAAAGGAGGTCTGTAAGAGGGATTTGCAAAAGCCATACATATAAATAGCCTTATAAACTATAGGTAAGCCAAGAAAGCTATCTTATTTAATTTTAAGGACTCACCTGGAGCTGTTGGGCGACCTTTTTAGTTGTAAATTCAGTCAATAAATATATTTAAATCCACCAAAAAGGTGATTCAAACAACAACGATTTATTTGGTATATTTTACTAACTGATTTAATCGTTTTTAGCTCAACGTTCAGATCCTACAAAGAGTAGAACATATGGCACATGTTACCACAAAGCTGAGCTTATAAAAACTGACTCAAGGAAGTTTCCCAAGATGGTAGAAAATCCATGTAAATCAATAAAAGGTCTTTAATAGTCAAGGTTAACAGGACAAAGTCTGGTAAGAGTGTGGCCCTTATTGTTAAAAGAAGAATTTGACATGTGTGGATGTCATAAAATAAATGTAAACAAATAATAACATGTACTTATAGATATTAGATATTTAAAAGAGTTATGTGTACTATTTTGTGTAGTAAAATACAGTTCTTTGGACTTTAAAGTATTCACTAGATGTAATCAGGCTGACAAATATAAGACAAAAGGTTAGAATGGGTTTTGATGTAAAATAAAATACTAAATTAGGATCCTTACGATTCAAGTTAAGAATTTAGTAAATCGATCGATTATATCCCCAGTAGGAATAAATAAATAGGGAAAATGTAGGACACATATATATATATATATATATATATATATATATATATATATATATATATATATATATATATATATATAAAGAGAATAGAGCTAAAACAGAATAATGTAGAATAGATTAGGTATATAATAGGGTAGATTAGTAATTAGAGTAGCTTAGGGTAAGTTAGAATAGAGTAGAAATAGAATAGTGTACATAGTTAAGCTTATAATAATTTAGGGTAGCGTAGAATATGTTAGAAGTAGAGTAGTGTAAATAGTTAAGCGTAAAATAGTGATAGAATAGATTAAGATAGAATAGTTTAGTTTAGGATAGTCTAAGATAGAATAGTTTAGTTTAGGATATATTAAGATAGGATAGTTTAGGATAGAATAGTTTAGTTTAGGATATATTAAAATAGAATAGTTTAGGATATATTAAGATAGAATAGTTTAGGATAGAATAGTTTAGTTTAGGATAAAATAGTATATATTAGGCTAGAATTAGATATAAATTTAGTATAATCAATAACAAAATAAAAAAAAACTATTTATTGTTTACACACTTTGCTGTTTTGGCTAAAACTATTCTAGATAGAATTTTTGACCCGTAACAGGTAAGTAGGTAATTATAGGTATGCTTGATTTTATTTCTAACAAATAAGAACTCGCATATACCTATTTGTTTTATTTTTTTATCAAATTGAAACACCTATTTACTTTCTTTTCTGTTATTATAATAAATATATGTATAATTTCCTAATCATAGTTCCTTATAAAACAATAAATAAACTATTGAAACTATCGACATGTAAACAAATATTTTCTATTTTACTGACATTTAGTCACTGCTTGGGTTGTATTATTGTTTTTATCAATAAAGTTTTTTGCTCTTAATGAAATAACTTGCTTTTAGACGTCTATAAAAATAAAAAAAATCCTTTTGCAGACATTTTCTGTGGTCCGATTTTGCTACTTTCAGGGTAAGTGTAGGAATTTCCCTAAATTGAGAGATCATGGTATAGGTATATCAAATTAAAAAAAAAAAAAACTAAAGCTGGAGTCAAAACACATTTCCTATATATTTTCAAACGAAAATATCCAATACAAAGCTCGTTCGTGATGTCTCGTTTATTCCCTTTTCGATATTTAGGAAGAATTTTATCTACCTTTTGTGGTCGGTCCATTGTGTTCACCGGCACAAAGCAGCCAAAATATTGAATGAACAATTTGCCTGGAGGCATAGACGTTTATCATTTTTTTTCTCTCTCTTTCCCGATAACAGTAACGCAAACAGGGATAAATTGGTTTCGGTCTGACATCATCCGGGCAGGTATTGCTAGTACGGATGTTTTGGAAATATTGAAAACTGTCTGCCTGCGAGCTAATGGATGAAACTAAGATAGATTGACAGAAAAAATAGTTTAAAGATAAATTAAATACTGACACAGATTATTTAGATTAAACGTAATAGGCCAGTCAGTAAAGATATCCTATTTTGAACATTTCACGTTAATTATAAAAGTTTTAAAATTTTTGTAATAATTACCGGCTGGTTTAAATAACACAAAGTTTCAAATTCAATATTATTTTTCAGGGGGTGGGTGGCTCAGTGGTAGAGTCTCTGCCTGTGGATCCAAGGGTCCCAGGTTCGAATCCCACCGTTGGCCGGGATTTTTTTATTTAATTTAATTATTTAAAATTAATTCTGATGCCTTGGTAGGATTCCCACTCGACCATTCACTGTTGGGTTCTAATTAACAGTGCTGTTCCTAAAGTGGCGCAAGGAAACAGTAACAAGGCCTGTCTGTAGGGGTGTAGGAGTATTAGAGTACTAATACTCGTGCACTATGGAGTACTAGACTACTAGTACAATCCATAACCTACATAGAACATTAGGCTAATGACCTTAGATGTTGAAGCCGTACACCAAAAAAAAAAAAATATTATTTTCCGGTTCAATTTACATGTGGTATGATTCCCAGGTAGCCCTTAGTTGGATTAAAACAGAGCCTAGTTTAATTCAAGTTTTTGTAGCTAACAGAGTTGCTAAAATTTAATCTATTTCAAATTTAGATAGCTGGAGATACGTAAACAGTAAGGACAACCCGGCAGATTTAGCTTCGCGAGGCGTAACCCCAGAAAATCGTATAGTGGACAGGCCCTCCATTTCTTAAGTCTAGCATTTTTAATTAATCTATTATTTTATTCCATTTAATCAATTACCAGAATTAAAAAAGACAACTACCGTATTGCAATCTACCAATTATGAAAGCATATTTTACTTATTTGACAAATTTTCTGATGTGCTTAAATTAAAACGCATTACAGCGCTTTGCATAAGATTTTTTAATAATTTAAAAAACCAGCGTCATAAGCAACCTATTCAAACAGGCTGCATTTCAGTTTCTGAGTTAAATAATGCCAATGACGTTTTGGTGAGATTGGCTCAGAATGAATCGTTCAATTCTGAATTAAAGCTGTTAAACAAAAATAATTTTCTAGATAAGAAACACAGTTTGTCTTCATTAACACCATTTGTTGATAGCAATGGCATCATACGTGTAGGTGGTCGCTTAAAAAACACTTACTTGCCGTATGATACTAAGCATTCAATTCTATTAGATTCTAAACATTCGTTTACAAAATTATTCTTCGATTATAAACACAAACAACTGTTACACCCAGGACCCCAATTGTTGTTAGCTTCTGTAAGGCAATTTTATTGGCCAATTGGTGGTCGCAATTTGGAAAAAAGACAGTTAAAAATTGTATGGTATGTTTCAAATTTAATCCCAAGCCTTGAGTGTATCCTATGGCCAGTTTACCCGATAGTCGAATTAAACCTAGTTTACCAGTTTTCAAATTACTGGACTCGACTATGCCGGACCATTTCAAATTTTAAATAAAGCAGGAAAAGGAGCTAAGCTAATTAAATATTATTTGGCAGTATTTATATGCTTCTGTACAAAAGCTATTCACTTAGAAATAGTGAGCAGTCTTACTACCGAGAATTTTTTAGCTTGTTTAAAACGATTTACCTCAAGACGAGGTGTGCCATCACAAATCTACTCGGATAACGGTAGTACGTTTATTGGAGCTAGTAACGAGCTCAAATTATTAGGCAATTTTTTACACACAAACCAAAACTCTATTATCGACTCTACTAGTCAATACATACGTTGGGTTTTTATACCTCCATATAGTCCGAATTTTGGAGGATTGTGGGAGGCAGCTGTAAAAAGCGCCAAACATCATTTAAAGCGAGCACTAATCAATCATAATGTTACTTTTGAAGAGTTCAATACACTAGTTATTCAAGTAGAAGGTATCCTGAACTCTAGATCTCTATTTTCTATGTCAAGTAATCCTAATGACTTATTTCCAATTACCCCATCTCATTTTCTCATTGGACGCTCTATAAGCTCACTATCTGAACATGACTTACAAGAGAAGCAATGGTTCTTTAGTTCTCTTACGTAACGACAAGCAACCTTCTTATAAGTGGCCTCTTGGACGTATCACTCAGCTATTCCTCAGTAAAGACGGAATTTCAAGAGTCGCCGAAGTTCTTACATCAAATGGAAAAACCACAAGATCCATAAGACATCTATGTCTTCTACCACTCCAGGAAGACACTGATAATTAGTTGTAGTATTTAATTTATGTAGTTATGTTTTTGAAGGTACCCTTCAAAGGAGGGAGTTATGTTTAAAAACTTTTGTTTATATATTTTGTTTTATCAGTGGAGATCTTAGATAAAAGAGACCAGAGATATAACATACACCGGTGTTTAACCAGCGCAAATGTTGCCAATTTCTAGAGAAAGGTTAACGGAGTGGGGGAACTGGGCATCGACACGCGGCGACCCGAACTCTGTGGCAGGGACCGGACTTTGTTTATTAGCATCATAATGAACTATTAAATTTATTTAAAAGGTGTTTAATCGAATTTTGTATTATGAAATAAAATTAACGTGATTTTTTAATATCAAAAAGATGCCACGACATTTTATGTAAAGAGAAGACCTTTTATAGAATATTTCGTTAGCGTTTATTTACTACGGACTTTTCTGCAAGAGATTACAGTAAAATGTTGAAATAGAATATATTATTGATAGAGCAAAAAATGTTACTCATTGTCTACGAGTATTATAAAAATAGCATGTGCGCAGGCGAATACTGCAAATCTAACCTTATGATTTGAACATTATATTTTTTCTACGGCTATTACATAATAATAAAAATTAGTCAAAATGAGAAAATGCTGTTTTGTATTATAACCTCAGATAAAGGTATGTTAAGGCTTCTTTCTTTAGGAATATTAATTATTATAAAGGATGAGTCACATAAAACTCTAGAAATGCATATGTCTGAAACCAGATAACATTTTAAAATTTAAATCTATTAAAAGTAATTTGGTCGCTAGGGATGAGTGATTATTGAAATAAATTATCGATCATTGAAAATAATCGATTATTTTCGATCAATCGATTATTTTCAAACAACATATTTTTTTGTCCTTTCCTTTAAAATTGACTACTTGATTATCTTTGAAAAATAAAAAATAATCGATTAATTAAAAAGCCAATTAACCGATAAATCAGTGTTTACAAAATATAACAAAAAAAGAATTATCGTTTATTTTAAATAATCGTTTATTTTAAATAATCGATTATTTTCAAATAAACCATTTTTTTTTTCGTCCGTGGAAACAGATTATTCGATAATTTTTAAAAAATCGAAAATAATCGATTAATCAAAAATAATCGATTAATCAAAAATAATCGATTAATTAAAAAGTCGATTAACTGATAAATCGATTTTCAAAAAAAAAAAAAAAAAAAAAAAACAGAATAATCGACTATTTTAAATAATCGATTATTTTCGATCAATCGATTATTATCAATAATCTATTTTTATTGTATTTCCTTTAAAATCGATAATTCGATTATCTTTGAAATACCAGAAATAATAGATTATTCCTAAATAATCGTCTGTTGAAAATAACTAATTATTTCAGAAGCCGATTCTACGATAAATCGATTTTCCAAAAAATAACCGAATTATCGATTATTTTCTAATAATCCATTTTTTTCGTCCATTGAAACAGATTATTTGACAATCTTTGAAAAATCGAAAATAATCGATTAATTAAAAAGTCGATTAACAGATAAATCAATTTTCAAAAAAAAAAACAAAATTATCGAATATTTTAAATAATTGATTATTTTTCATCGATCGATTATTATCAATAATCTACTTTATTGTATTTCCTTTAGAATCGATAATTCGATTATCTTTGAAATATCGAAAATAATCGATAATGTCAAAATAATCGCCTAATCGAAAATAACCAATTAATTAAGCCGATTCTATGATAAATCGATTATTATCAATAACCTTTTTTATTGTATTTCCTTAAAATCGATAATTCGATCATCTTTGAAATACCGAAAATAATCGATAATTCCAAAATAATCGCCTAATCGAAAATAACCAATTAATTAAGAAGCCGATTCTATGATAAATCGATTTTCCAAAAAATAAAACGAATTATCGATTATTTTCTAATAATCCTTTTTTTAATATTTCCTTTAAAATTGATTATTCGAATATCAAAAATAATCGATTATTAAAAAGCTGATTAAACAATAAATCGATAATTTTAAAAAATAACCAAAATATCGGTTATATAAATAACCGATTATATTCAATCGAATAATGAAAAAACCGATTGAACGAAAATCGATTATTTTGAATAAATCTATTTTTTTGTATTTAAAAAAACAAAAATAATTTATTAAAAACAGTTCATAAAAAAATATCAGAATTATCGATAAATCGATTATTTTTGTAACCCCTATCGGTCGTTTGCTTTTATCCGAGCGTTTAGCTCAAAAATTTAGAGATTCGGATTTTTTGATCCCGTTGTCTTTGAAACCGCATTCGTTTGTATAATAAATAATAAATATTGCTAAATTTTGGATTTTTTTGGTAAACGAAAATTTTGTTCGAGTTGTTTAGGGGTTTGTAATGTAACATTTTATTAATGTGACCAACTCCCGTAACTTTAGTATTTTTTTTGCTTATACTAGATCATATGGTGCGTTTTACTTTGTTTTAAGACTGAAGATTCAAATGTCACTTTCGATTTGACCGCAAATAAGATGAACCTTCTAATTTTAAGTAGGTCATCCTGTATTTCATCTAATATTCTCATAAAAATACCTTATAAAAATAAAATTTAGCTAGCAACTATGATTCTTTACTTCTTATTTATCTACCAAAAAGGGCTTAAAATTACCTTTAGAAAACATTCTTATAAAACTACTTTTTAAATACAAAATTTCGTTAGCAACAATGCCTATTTACTTTTTATTTAAAATAAATGTTCAAAATTTTATCTTTTTGTAAATTTATGTAAGTAATATGGAATCTGATTTCGGATGCTTAATATTTATTAAAATCCCTTAATACGGATCTGAAGTATTCAGCCCAGAGAATCATGGCGCTTTATGTCAAAACGTTAATAAATATTTACTTCTAAAAACGAATATGTTCATAACATTAGTACTTGTATTATAAGTACATACATTTTTTCAAGATACATCGTGACATTTTGAACTTGAAATTGATTAACTAGAGCACTTTAAATTGCTAAAATACCAACAAATAAATCAAAAAACAGCTGTCAATGGTGATTAAACTCAGGTGGAGGTGATCGATGAATGGAAAAATCGGAGCAATTCGGGTGGCGTCGTGCAAACAATGATTTTCAATTGGTGGGTTACTTTGGGTTAAAATAGACAACATGCGCAGTGTGCAATGTTACATCTTCGGTCTCTTTAATCTAAGGTGGAGATGTACTTTGATTATTCCTTGTGACCTAATATAATAACTGACAATTATTAAAAAAGAAATGTCGCCAAGTCAAGAATTATAATAAAAGATTTGTACAGTCCACTTACAATCATTTAACTATTTGAACCAGCAGTTTATAGTTTAAACACATCGAAATTATTGGAGTATATGTTTTTATATATAGAATAGTACCACTATAACTTTCCCATGGGATACACAATGCTTCCGTACTATAAACGATTTCTTTTTTCTGTTGGATTTTTAAATCCACATGAGACCCTTTCCATAAAGGCTTATTTTTAGTTTTAATTGAAGTATTTTACCAAATTTGTGTTACTGAATGTCCAGCATTAACCCATATTTTTTCTAAATAAAAAGTTACATTTTATAAAAAATTCTACATGATCTAAAACCTAAAATAATTTTTTTTCAATCTTAAACGACTCACACTCTTTTCAGACCGTCCTTAAAATTGTTATTTTATTTTTATTTTCTACCTAAATCTTTTTATAGGGTTTCGTATTCTCTGGCAGCTATACCATATTTAATGGCATTGATCAGGATCAGGACTAGGTCGGTTCGAGCCGCAGAACAGACGGGGGTCCCAACCCTCCGAAGGATAATAAAATTCCTATTGGTTAACGGGTCATTTATCCGCTATTAGTAAGGCAGTAATTTTTTATGGAACTTGGCTGCGAAACAATCCGTGACAAGCCGGCCAAATACCGAATCTTCCGTAAAATTTTATGACTATAATGGATTTCTCCGGATTTTTACTTATTATAGACCAGTTAACATGTAAATGTTTGTGTAATTAAAAGCTTATTTCTTCAGGTCATTCTAGTTCATTATTCTGATTTTATAGCTTTACCAACTATATAATAGTGTACTTTATGGTAGGCACGGGCATTAGGATACAAATATTTAATTTTATTTTTTTTATTTAGGAAATAGTAATTGTGCAACTGAAATCAAGTGATGGTACTAATATTTTCTTACTCTGTGCAGTTAGCACATGATGTCACACGCTTTGGTACCAATGCTTATGATCCTGTTATAATTCATTTTACTTAATTATTCGGTAAGTAGAGTAGATTGACCATGAGTAGATTGTGTAATCAATCGAAGATAATCTTATTTTCATTTCTATTCTATCCCAAGTAACATTTTCAGGAGAAACAAGTTTTATTTATGTTTTATTAGAATTTTGTAAAAACATAAAAATTAATTGTTGTTGTTGTTGTTGTTGTTGTTGTTGTTGTTGTTGTTGTTGTTGTTGTTGTTGTTGTTGTTGTTGTTGTTGTTGTTGTTGTTGTTGTTGTTGTTGTTGTTGTTGTTGTTGTTGTTGTTGTTGTTGTTGTTGTTGTATTATAATCAGGATGGTCGAATGGTAAAAATAAGGTTGTACACCATCCTATATACACCACCCTATGTACACCATTTAGTTTTTGTGGTATCGACTATTTTGGACCGTATCTGGTAAAAATAGGATGACGAAGAGAAAAACGATACGGTGTTTTATTTACCTGTCTGACTATTAGAGCCATTCACCTTGAGCTAGCAAATTCCCTTACCACTGATTCGGCAATCATGGCGATCCAAAGAATGTCTGCAAGAAGAGGATATCCTACGCAACTGTTCAGCGATAACGGGACCAACTTCAGAGGTGCTGACAAAGAACTTGAAGCAGCCTTAAAAGAGTTCGACCAACAAAAATTTAACGATAAACTGTCAATCCACGGCATTCAGTGGAACTTCAACCCTGCAACAGCTAGCCACATGGGAGGAGTGTGGGAACGTCTTATATGAACAGTTAAGACAGCACTAAAGACTGTACTAAAGGAAGAAGTACCCAACGAAGAAGTCCTCCAAACACTTTTTCTTGAAGTGGAAAATATAGTAAATTCCAGACCATTAACCGAAATTACCGTCGACAGTCAAGAAGAAGCTCTAACCCCAAATCACTTTTTATTAGGGCCACACTACAACCAAACAGAAGGTAATGTCCTCAAAAATTTTCCAACGGACGGTAGCCATCTAAAAAAACAATGGAAAATTGTTCAAAATTTAAGTAATAAATTTTGGACCCGTTGGATAAAGGAATATCTGCCTACACTTCATACAAGATCTAAGTGGAACGAAGACCAAGAAAAAATAAAAATAGATGACGTTGTTATTATTGTTGATGATCAAAACCATAGAAATCTGTGGATTAAGGGCAAGGTAATTGCAGTATATCCCGGCAAAGACGGATGAATACGTGTAGCAGACGTCCAAACAAACACCGGCGTGTACAGAAGACCTGTTTCGAAGCTGTGTATTCTTCAAATTATTCACGGAAATGAAGCTACATAGTTCTTCATTTAGGGGGGGAGAATGTTGTTGATATATTATAATTATTTGTTTATAATTTTGATCCTACTGTATATAGAAAAAAATGTCAATGTTACTTAAGGTCAAATAAATTATTATTCTTGTCAGTCTTAAAAATACTCATTTTTATTGATTCCACTAAATAGAACAAGACAAACCCAAAAATAGCTCGATAGTCAATTGAGCTTCAAGACGGCAGTCAGCCACATTAATAATTATTTAATATAGTTCTTTTTCTGCTAGGACTGCAGGATAAATTGAACTTATTACTTAGTTTTATAGATTCCTTTAAATCTGCTTAACAAATATAATGTATCCTAAATATTCTTATATTCTTTATCGCTGTCCTGTAAGGGTTAATTAATAAGTAATTTTAGAACTATTTAGTTTGGAGATACTCCTAAGATGTGTTTGGTGTTAAGGAGGCATACTTTTTAGCAGTTATCCTAAGGAGGTTTTAAAACATAGTTTTAAAAAGTGTTTTAGGATTATAATTTAAAATAAATTATTTCCAGAACCGTTTAGGTATATTTTCTACAATTTTACAACATAACTCTTATAATTTATTTAATCTAGTAAACAATAGGGCTCTTTTAAAACTACATAGTTTTAATAAGAACTAAAGTTTGTTTTAGAGCATAACCTAGCTTTTCAACCCTATCAGATTATGTTGACGTTGAAAGATAAATTGCTCAAAATAAATAAAAGTGGTAATTTCCACAGAGAATGAAAAAAAAATGTATATGTATCTCCTTCTCTTCAGTGCTTAATAAATTCATTGTGTGCCATTGTTTAACAAATACAAAAGAAACATTTCGAGGCTCCTAATATTCTGGAAATGATCAGTAAAAGAGAAAAATGGTTAATTATTTATTACTAATTTTTATATTTTGAATAACTTGTTTGTAGAGTAAATAAGAAGCTCAAGAGTGAGGTTAGGTTATGCCCATCTGATTGAACTTATGAATGTTCTATTGAGGTTTTCGTTTTTACTAATGTTTTATCAAACGCTTTATAAAGTATAGCAGGACCTTTTTAAAACTGGAAAGTCCTAAAAAGTATTTTTTTTTGGCTTTATTAGTTCTATAAGCTAATGTCCGTTTTTAGATACATAATGAGGGGATCCTCCATTTTAAATATCGCAGTGGCTGTTTAACCACATATCATGTACAATAGTACCTGTCTACCAGACCTGTACCTAATGAATATTTAAATAACTTTTAAATATTAAAATCAATTACGGTCAAAATTCAAATAATTCTAAAACCTTTCGATGTTAATAACAACGTAATTTGTGTACCAAAGACAGTAATATTGTGTCAATGATAACAGTGTGCCAATGACAGTAGATTTATTATAGAGAAAGTAAAAGTTGAAAAGTCTTTTGGTAGGTAGAGAGGGGGTAAACGTCAAACCACGTCGGGCGGCTCCGAGAATTTCACAGTAATGTTTACCTGCCAGTATCGTTTCATAGAATAAGTAATTTTAAATTGTTATCGGCGGAACCGGACAATCGCATGTATTTATGGATTATAAATAATTATTAAACATGTATTATAATATTCAAATTATAATTTTAGAAAATTTCAACAGCTATTCACAATTTATTAAACTATTTACTTGAAATTGTTATTAATATCTATATAATAATTTTGTACGCCAATGTATCGCGTCCACTTCGGGGATATCCGCTGCCAACCTGTCAATTTGTGTGTATAAAGTGGGAGAACTGGCAAAAGCATTTCCAACTTTTACTTCTGTTCTACTTATGAATACATTTACTGTGTTTAACCACATAATGTCAAATTTATCCAATATATCTACAGCTAATACCTTTTAGGGTATATAAATGTAATTTATATTGGAACATGCTATAATATAATGTTGTACAACTCTTACCTCGCCTAATGTAATTTATAATTAAACACAAAGTTTGTTTCTGGTAGAATACGCAATTGAATATGGTTTTCTGACGATGACATGTATCCCTGCAGAATACAATAGGATTTATATTGGGGGTTAAATAGTCACTTCCATGAAATAATTTGAAAAATAGAAAATGTGACATTTTATATCAAAACTATATCAAAGAGAAATGTAATCAATTTATAGTGCTATATACAGGGTGGCTCACGCTCAACGGGACGGAGCTTTATGGGAAAACGACCAAAGATATAAAAAATTCGTTTGGGAGGAATACGTAGGTTACAGACGGCTACAATTTAAAATTTGTTAGATGTATACAGGATGTACCACATAAGAAAAAAAAAATTAGTTCATTAAAAATTATTCAAACAAGAGTAAACAATTAATTTCTGGGAGACTTTTTTTCCTTAAAAATTCAAATAAATCGAAAACTAATAATAATAGTAATAGGGAACCTTTAGTTAACTGACATTATTTTTGATGTAGTTTTTAATTCTAAAATAAAAAACAGGGTGTTCCATCAAAAATAATATCTTTGTATATTTTCTCTTATGTGGGACATCCTGTATACATCTAACAAATTTTAAATTGTAGCCGTCTGTATCCTACGTATTCCTCCCAAACGAATTTTTTATATCTTTGGTCGTTTTCCCATAAAGCTCCGTTCCGTTGAGCGTGAGCCACCCTGTATACCTTTATCTTTATCTTGGTCACTTATAAACAGGTAGGATTAGGTTCCCTACCAAGTGTTCCTGGGGCGTTCTTTCGGGTTCTGGCAAAAAAAAATAAACGACACCTAGTTAGAGGTTTCTTTCTCTTCCTTGCAGAGTCTACACTCTTCCTCTTCCGTGCAGAATCTACACGTAGTGGGATCATTGTGTAATTCCATCACATGAAGGTGTTTCAGCAAGCAGTGTCCCGTTAGTAATCCCACAATGGAGGATATCTGAGGCCTAGCGAGTTGTAGTGGCTGCGTGAGTTTGGTCCTCTTAGCATGAACTTACTGATTCTGTGCCCTCTTATCTGTTGCCAGTGAATTTGGTGTTTTGTTGTTATCCACCTGTTCACTGCCTGCCTAGCAGAGGTGTTGCCTATGCCAAATACAGGTTCGGGTCCTATGAATCCCTCTTTGGCGAATTTATCAGCATTTTCCTTTCCTTGGATACCTTTGTGCCCTAGTACCCATGCAAGTCTTACCTTGTTGTGGGTTGCTAGATCATTTAGTATTTCAAGGCAGTTCCAGACAAGCTTTGATTTGATTCTATTTGAATCAAGAGCCTTTAAGGCTGCTTGGCTATCTGAGAGATTTAGGATGGTTTGTTTATTTTACATTCTTCTTAAATTCTCCTGTACATGCAATTCTATTACATGTATTTCAGCCTAAAATACAGTGGTATGTTTTCCCAGTGAGACGATGATGTCGCATTTGAGTTTAACTTTATGTTCGCCAAAGCCTGTTCCCTTGTTAGTTTTAGATACATCGGTATACGAGACCGGTAAGCAAGTAATTATCTATTTCTTTATTTACCTCGTTCTAGTTGCAGTGGACCTGGAAGAGTATGTTGAAGATTAGGAGGCGTGTCATGTGATCTGATCCCATGTTTAATATAAAATCATTTACTTCATGTGTTATTCTGGTATGTTTTATATGTCCCAGTGGGTTCCAGTTGTTGGAGATTTCCAGTCTGTATGCACTCATTCTGGCCTGCCTCTTTATGACTAGGTCAAGGGGTGGGAGGTTTAGAATGATTTTCACAGTAAACGTACACCGGTATGCCGACGCGCATGTAGCTCTGTCTCTCTCGCAAAATATGACGTCATATTCGTACCTCGCATGAATAATTCGCATTTATCTCAACGATTTAAGCCACGATGAATGACAATAATTATTATTTTGCCTATTTAAAGTACTTTTGTTGTATAAATTAATAAATATTTTTATGATTGTTAGCTGTGAATAATATTGCAATGGAAATTCCTACACGATTTCTTTATAATAAGTTTAAAATCTTAAAGTACCAAAGTACCTAATCCGTTTTTTTTTAAACTAAAACAGGTTATTTTTATATAATTTAAGTTTATTGTTAGAAATATGAAATATATTTGAATGTAAATACATTATTTATTTATTAAGTTTGAAAATCAGGCATTTATATTTCATAAGTTTGTAAATTTTTATATTTTAAAAAGCTTAATACATAATATGTTCTAAATTAAAACAGATTATTTTTAAATAATTTAAGTTTATTTTCATTAAATGCTCCATTTTACTAAGACAATAATATCTTACCCCAAAAAATAAAATTAAAAAACTTGGTGAACAGAAATGTTACTTTTTTAGATTAGTTAACTTTGACATTTCTTTTTGCTAGGGACCTTTTACAATTTTCAAAACGAATTTTGCTGTAATCGAATAAGTTCTTGTTTGACTTAAGCAAAGAAGAACTTCATAAGGCACAGAAGATTTATTGTTAAGTTTTGCAATTGTATTATTAGCTAGTTTTGTAAATATTTTATTTTCTTCAGACAAATAGTTTCCATGCATCTTATAAAATTCTATATCAAGTAGTTTTGTTGCTCCCAAGAGTTACTCGTTTGGGTATCTTATCATTTCGTTTACACGCTACAACCCATTCTTTAGCAATGCCGCTTTTAGGAAATGAAAAATATTTAATTTGGCTTCCTTTAGTATTTTTGATAAAATTACGACAACCTGCCACAGCACAACCAGGCATTTTTGTTAAAAACTATTATATTAAGCCACAAAACTTTAGGTAAACTGACAGTGATCTCAAAACGTCGTAGTTCTACATTCAAAACAAGGCAGAAATATGGTGCGAGCGTGACGTCATGCGCAAAAAGCGACTAATATAAACAGGCTATGTAGCATACCGGTGTGAGTTTACCGTGAATGATTTTCATAGAGACTGTCGGTGTACTTCTCAGTGCTACTGTAATACAAAGGCATACCAGCCTCTGAACTCCTAAAAGGATATTCAAATCTATTTTCTTGTTAACTTTTGGCCACCAAACAATCGCTCCATAAGTTATCATGGGTCTTGTTATTGCCAAATATAGCCACTGGACTTTTTTCGGTTTTAATTTTCATGTTTTTCCAAATGTCCGTCTCCCTACAATGAGAGACATTTTACATTTGTTGGTCACTTTTTGTAAGTGTTGGTTCCAAGTAAGTTTTCTATCTATTAGACCTAGATATTTTATTTGGTTCATTTTGTTTAGCCTTCCTCCAAACAGAGTCGGAGTTTCTAAGACCTCCAACCTTGTTTTCCGAGTAAAGTTTATGAGTTGTGCCTTGTCAGGGTTTAACCAAGAGGTTTTCCCTAATGCATCACATTTCTGTCAGCCTAAGAGCTCTTTGCATGAGTTCGAAGACTGTGGTTTGGTGTTTCCCTCGGAATTAATAGAATTTTTTAAATAAAAAGAAATCTGTTAAAGATAAATATCAACATATTTTTATATCATTAGAAAGGTAATCGAATTCTTCATGTAATGAAATAAAAAAAAAAAAAAAAATTGGTAGTCCCATTTAAAATAATCCAGTTGCCTTGGATTGAAATTTTGCAAATTGACGTAGCGATTACTTTAAACACGAAAAATGGTTTGACTTTGATCGTCCGGCAAATGTTGGTACATTTCATGCTTAGTAACAGTGTAGAGTCACGGCCTTCTAAGTTTTATAATAACTGCGATATTTAATTTTTACTGGACATCCACTTTTTGAAAAAATAATGAATTGCTGCTTAACGACTCATTTTAGATACCATATGTGATACACAAAGTCATACTAAAATTGACCGAGGAATCCATTTTTACAATAA
>OV651824.1:27096690-27125688 GCA_927349885.1 Psylliodes chrysocephalus | reverse complement strand
TCATTATCGTCAGAGGAACCTCCTTGATGTAAATATCAAGGGGAGTGAGACTAAGAATAACTTCCATGACCCTGGTCGGTGTTGTTTTCATGACTGTTATGTTGAGATATGCTGTTCTTTGAATTTGTTCTAGTTTTCGCATAGCTGTTAATTTTTGGGTTTTCGGTACCCAGACAACTGCATCGTATGTTCCATAGGTCTACTGATAGCCATAAGTTTTTTTTTTCTTTCCTGTGCTCGTCTGACTATGTGTCTCCGAATAACACTGAAGCCTATTGGCTTATTGTGTTTTACCCCATGTTAGTTCATAGCACCCACTCTATCACCTTTGTACCTTGTACAAGTTTGTACAGATCCTTGGGTGAGTGGGTTCTATACGTTGTTGGATCAACCTGGGGTTGTCCAAAAAGAGCCTGTCTTTTGCGATCTAGAGCTTCGCATTCGCACAGTATGTGTTTGGCCGTTTCTGGTTTCTTGTGACATAGTCGGCACATGAGTTCCCCATTGTACATGCCAATTTTGTTCCAAAAGAACTGGAGAACGTTCTTTTGGGACATGGTCTGCCTATGAAGGCTTTTACATGTGCCTGTTTTGGGGTGCTTCCCCAATAGTTGATATGTTGTTCCCGAATCCAGTCATTTATAAAACCCCGGACTGTACTTTTTGGTACTCCTGGGTTTGTATCTGGTTCCGGTGTTTCTTCTGGCCCTCTTTTTGCAAGTTCGTCAGCCTTTTCGTTGCCTTCGATCCCTTTGTGACCTGGCACCCAAAATAGTTTTACTCTATTTCGGTCTGCCAGTGTTCTTAGTTCTTCGATGCATTCCCATACCAGCCTCGACGTAACTTTCTGACTCGATATGGCCTTAAGTGCCGCTTGGCTGTCTGAAATTATTTGAATATGCTGATTTTCGACAGCTCTTTCATTGTTCGTTTTTGCACATTGCAAAATTGCGTATACCTCGGCCTGAAATACCGAGGAATGTATTCCTATAGCATAGCTATGGTTAGTATCAGGGTTTTTGGAGAATACTTCTGCCCCAGTGCCTTCCGCAGTCTTAGACCCGTCTGTATACCAGGTTTGTTCCTGTCGTTGGGCATTGGGCTCCCTTATGATGATCTCCGCTCTTTCCTGTATTAAAACCTCAAAGGGAGTATTAAAAGAGTACCTCTTGGTTATGTGGTCTGATCTCATGTCTAGCACGTCTCCTATCACTAACCTTGAGATATTCATGTGACCTGGCCTAATGTCAAGATTTCCCTGCCACTTCTGGCTCTTCTATTTGTTATATTATAACTTACATGTTCGCTTGAAGCAGTGGGAGCGTATCGAGCGCCTCCTGCCAAAAGCGTCGTCTTGCTTCACCAGATACTACATCAGGTTCTATTTCAACCGTGCGGAGGCGTGTCATTATCGTCAGAGGATGTAAATATCAAGGGAAGTGAGACTAAGAATAACTTCCATGACCCTGGTCGGTGTTGTTTTCATGACTCCTGTTATGTTGAGATATGCTGTTCTTTGAATTTGTTCTAGTTTTCGCATAGCTGTTAATTTTTGGGTTTTCGGTACCCAGACAACTGCACCGTATGTTCCATAGGTCTACTGATAGCCATAAGTTAGAATTATTAGAAAATATATCGTTATTTAAGACCATGAAAATTCTATTAAGAATAAGATTTAAATGATTATGATGAAAACATTTATAACTGGCAGATAGAGGCTATAATCCTAATCTTGGATACTTTTTCTTTTGATCTGTAATTTTTGGACATCAAGAGAAAAATACATTTTAAATCATGATATCTCCTTTATTAGGCGTTTTTTTGAATTTCCTGTTTTTATTCTATATCGTTAAACTTTTTTTTTTATTTTCAGAAATGCCAGTTTTTTGGTTCAGGAACTGATGCGGATTCCCAATGTTCTACTTCCGATATTTTTAAGGTAAGTGTAATTTGAAGTTAGTTAAATTATAATGACTTTACCTACAATAATACAGTTACAATAAAGCGAAATTTTTACTTTTCAGTACGCGAAGAAGATACTATCGAAATAAAATGCGGTCAATTCATTAAAAAAAAAAACAATAATTTTACTCACAACAGGTTAGTAATCTATGAATTTTAACTCTTTAAAACTGTCGTGAAGTGACGTATTATAGGTCTCAAAAATTCGAACAAACATCAGGAATCCCGCAGGGATCAATTTTAGGTCCCCTTTTATTTATAATTTTTATAATTGATATAGGGGTCTCTTCTGTAATAATTCCTTTATATTTAACGGCCTTTAAAAATATTTCCTTCTTTACTTCTGTCATTATTTAAATGGATCTTTAAAATATATTAGAGGACTATCTTAAAGAAATCTGTTTAAATAATGACAGAAGTAAATTAACGAATACGAACATATTTTTATAGGCCGCCAATATTTTTAAAGGCCGTTAAATATAAAGGAATTGTTACAGAATAGACCCCATAGTCGCTTATATCGAGGATATTAAAGTTTTAACCCTCTAACAGGAATATTTTTTTTGGACTCATAATTTTATTTAGGGGTAACTTGAGAGCACTTAACACGAAATAAAGTTACCTTAACCAGCCGCAACGTTGCCAATCGGGTCTAACAGTTATTTTGGTTTTCTGACAGTTTTTGTGTGATTTATTTACGTATTTTTTTAACAATACTGATAAGTTTAAAACTCTACGCAACTGGCGAGCATATTATAGACATTGTTTACAACGTTGCCAGCCGGTCCTAAACGATCTATCTTTCTCTCTTTTACTTACTATTAATTTTAAAACAATAACAGTCCTCAATTGTATGAGATTTATGAATGAAACATTTTGTCTCTATGTTTTAATGTCTTTGGGTTTTTGTTATTGCCTGGGTGACCTCTACATAAGTTTAAAATATTTCTGTTTCCAAAACTTATACGAGTATAAAACTACTAATAATAGATTGTGAGTAAAATCGTATACATATCCCGGGGGAATCACTTCATCCTCGCGACTTTAGCTTACCTCGGTGCTTCACACTTCCATACTCAAAATGAAATATACTAATTTCTAATATTCACGTATGCAACAGAAAGTTCCGCTCCAAGCTCCATTTTCATTTAAAAATCCATTATTCCAATTTTTAAGATCCTTCTTTCCCCCTCGACATGTTCTCGAAACTTTTTTTTATTTCACTTTTTGACAGTCAAGCCGCCCGATATTTGGTTATTTCTTTTCCCCCACGTCTCTTAGTTGAATATTCAGAACACTTTAACACCACAATAAAGAAAGTTTGACTCGTTGAAATCGCTATCGTCATTCATCCACCCCCCAAAAACCGAAAAACCAATCTGGTGAACGTCTCCCTGTTCTCCAGATCTTCGGTTCTCGGAATATGTGACAAGAAGAGATAAAGGAGGTGATGCTCTCGGCCTACTTAACCTTCGCCCGTTTCTTGCATTCGCCAGCAGGACGGTTTGTCGGCCTCATTATAAGGGTTTTACTACAGTGGAAATAGAATGTTCTTTCACTAAGACGTTATTTACGAGATGCTGCGGAAAATAGGACACTATAATTATAAAATTCTTCGCTAAATTATAATAGTAGCGGCGACTTCTTAATTACTTACTAGTTAGACTTCTGTTGAATGTCTTTATTATGTATCTAGTAATATATTAAAACTATCAAATATTTTTAGGAAATCGAACCCAATTATTAATGGCGAAATTATGTCTAGAGAAATTGCAAAATACAAGAAAAATTTAGTTGCAATAGAAATAGGCACTAATTTATTAAGGTCAAGTTATATTTAATGAGATTATTTCTGAAGCCCCAGATTTAACTTAAATAAATTAAAAAATACACAATAAAATAACTTTTATTTTCGGTTCATTTTGAAATATTCCACTAGATATTAGGTTGTAGTAGCCTTTGTTTAAAAATTACACTATAATCAAGTATGCGAGTTGCTGTCAACATAGGTGAATATCACGGTGGACTATAAGGTGCATCAACTCCTATTTAAAAACAAATGAAAACGGCGATAAAACCAATCGTACTTCCTAGCCAAAATCCGCTAGGTTCGCCAGTGTCTATCCGACGAGAAATTAAATAAAAGATAAAAGTAGGAGCTACAATTTGAAAAGATAAATATTTTTTAAAATCTTAAAATATATAAATCATGGTGAATCGTTGTGCTGTTTTTAATTGTGATTATGGGAGAGAGTCTTCAACATATTAATAGCAGTTTTATAATCCCAAAAAACAGTTATACAGAATATGGTGCAAATTATTTATTGGTGGTATGAAAATTAACATTAAACCTTTAAGTTCCATTTGTGAAAAACATTTTAATGCAAATTATGTTATCCGTGAAAAAGTGCTAAGAAATCTTCTATGAAACGTTATTTTCCAAGTAAATATGTTTAATGTCTACGTTTTAAATGATTGTAGGTTATGTAAATAGGTTATTCAACTTTGTCTTTTCTGTAATAAAAAGAATTATTAGTACAAAGTTTTACTATATAAATATTTCGTATTATTTATCCTGTCTCCTTGGTACCAATAATGTTATGACTTGGACCCTATTATAATGTGTTCATGATATAAATTTCATATACCTACATAGGTATTTCTTTTAATATTTTCTTATAATGCTAGAAAGTTGTACTTGGTTATATGAATCAAATAGATACTATGATTAATTTATTTTACTTGTAGCCTTTTTATTTTTAAGGGTTTAAATATACATTTGTTTAATAATAATCATCTCCGAATGTGTTTTTTTCCAGTTCTTTAAATGTATTTACTATGTTCTTATAGAAGTACTGATTTTAAATTAATACAAATTTGAGTTGTAAGAAATATTTAAGATTGAAAGAGTAAAACCAAATTTGGTAGATTTTCACACTTTTATTTTAAAAATAAAAATTTTTAAACAAACACTAACATGACATATGTTTCGAAGTACAACTTCTTTTTCAAATGTGACTATTTACAATTCGGTATCCAATATATATACAAAATAATTTAACAAAACAAAGTACTTAAGAAAACATCAATAACATTACAAAATAAACTAACTATTTAAAGTAAATAAGGGTACTTAGGTAATTATAATATCCATCAAATAACAATAAGATAGCCCATTACCGGGATTATCTCACAGAAAACTGGGAAAGAGGTTTAATAAGGGTGAATTATTAATATCTAATTGATCATTTAGTAAGTTATCTGAATTTTTAAATCTATTTATTTCAAGTGTTGCTAAATGGTTTAATTTAAGGCTCTTATTTTCTACATGTAAAATTTCAAAGTTGTCTGTAAAAGAATGATTTTCAGCTAAAATATGATTTGAGTAAGTAGAATTATTTTTTTGTTTGTTTTTTGTATAGCTATTATAATGTTCGGAATAGCGTTTTTTGAAAGTACGGCCTGTTTGACCAATATACAATTTTGGACAACTACCACAATTTAATTTATATACCCCCGATTTATTATTAGGATTAATTTTACCCTTATTGTTTTAAATATACTTCCCAAGCGTATTATTGGTTTTAAAAGCTACGTTAATATTTTGGTTTTTTAAATATGATGATACCTTTTCACTAGGAGCTCCTATATATGTAAGACTCTTATATCTGCAATTTGGATCTTTAATTATGGGATAAACTTGTTGAATAGCCTGTTTAAAAAGTTTTTTCTCTAAAATGTTGTCTACTAACTTTGAATTAAAATTATTATTTACTGCGATTTGTTTAATGATATTTAATTCTTTTGTGAAGTTCTCTTTGGTAAGGGGAATATTAACTAATCTATGGATCATACTGTTGTATGCTGCCAGCTTTTGTTTGTATGGATGAGATGAACTATTATTTATTGTAATATCCGTATGTGATGGCTTATGAAATATCCCAAAACTATGGCCTTTATTATTTTTAATAATATTTAAGTCTAAAAAATTAATTGAATTATCCTTCTCTGTTTCCATAGTAAATTTAATATTAGGGTGTATAGTATTGATAAAAACTAATAAAGAATTTAACTGTCTACTAGTACCAGTAAAAGCAGTCATTATATCATCAACATATCTATGCCAATACAGACAATGTTTACTTAAATTATTGCTATGAATTTTATTTTCTATATTATCCATAAATATTTCTGCAAGCAACGGGCTTAATGGGTTCCCCATAATAAGACCTTCATTTGCTGAGTAGATGTTATTTTGAAATTGAAAATAATTTTGTTTTAGGCAAATGTTTAACAAATTTAGGATTTCTTCTTTGATTATAATATTGACTTGATTACGATCTAATAAGTTTTCTACTAGCTTAACTGTTTCTTTAGGAGGTATACTAGGAAATAAGTTTGTTACATCGAACGATACTAATTTTGTGTTACTAGGTAATTTAATGTTTTTTAATTTTTCTGTTAATTCATAAGAATTTTTTATACTATACTTTGAATTGAATTTGCAGTTTTCTTGTATAAGTTTAATTAATGTGTGTGAAAGTTTAACTGATGGAGCCGTGACAAATGACACAACTGGTCTAATAGGATAGTTCTCTTTGTGTAATTTTATTAAAGAATAAAGTTGTGGTGGTTGAGGGTTCATTTGTATTAGTTTGAATTTTTCTCTAGAATCAAAAATTGCTGTTGAAATCTGAATATTACGTTTTAGTTCTTTTTGATATTTATCTGTTGGATCAAATTTGAGTATGCTATAATTATTACTTGCTTGTAAAAATGAAAGAGTTTTGTCAATATAATCTATATTATTAATAGCAATTACTGTATTTCCCTTATCGGCACGAGTGAAAATGATATCATCCTGTTTTGTTTTATCCTTTATAGTTTTAATTAACTTACTGTCTTGATTTGAATTGTTATTACGTAAAAATTGTTTTTTAATTATATTTGCAGTATGATATTTGTGAGACAAAGTATTATATGAATCTTTTAAAGCAATTTCTGTTTCTATTCCCAAAATTTCTAAGTTCGAAGTATTTATCTTAGGTTCGATGTTGTGTTTAAACCCTTTTTCTATTAGAGATTGTTCTGGATCAGAGAAATTTGTTGTGGTTAAGTTAACCCTCAACCACCACAACTTTATTCTTTAATAAAATTACACAAAGAGAACTATCCTATTAGACCAGTTGTGTCATTTGTCACGGCTCCATCAGTTAAACTTTCACACACATTAATTAAACTTATACAAGAAAACTGCAAATTCAATTCAAAGTATAGTATAAAAAATTCTTATGAATTAACAGAAAAATTAAAAAACATTAAATTACCTAGTAACACAAAATTAGTATCGTTCGATGTAACAAACTTATTTCCTAGTATACCTCCTAAAGAAACAGTTAAGCTAGTAGAAAACTTATTAGATCGTAATCAAGTCAATATTATAATCAAAGAAGAAATCCTAAATTTGTTAAACATTTGCCTAAAACAAAATTATTTTCAATTTCAAAATAACATCTACTCAGCAAATGAAGGTCTTATTATGGGGAACCCATTAAGCCCGTTGCTTGCAGAAATATTTATGGATAATATAGAAAATAAAATTGATAGCAATAATTTAAGTAAACATTGTCTGTATTGGCATAGATATGTTGATGATATATTGACTGCTTTTACTGGTACTAGTAGACAGTTAAATTCTTTATTAGTTTTTATCAATACTATACACCCTAATATTAAATTTACTATGGAAATAGAGAAGGATAATTCAATTAATTTTTTAGACTTAAATATTATTAAAAATAATAAAGGCCATAGTTTTGGGATATTTCATAAGCCATCACATACGGATATTACAATAAATAATAGTTCATCTCATCCATACAAACAAAAGCTGGCAGCATACAACAGTATGATCCATAGATTAGTTAATATTCCCCTTACCAAAGAGAACTTCACAAAAGAATTAAATATCATTAAACAAATCGCAGTAAATAATAATTTTAATTCAAAGTTAGTAGACAACATTTTAGAGAAAAAACTTTTTAAACAGGCTATTCAACAAGTTTATCCCATAATTAAAGATCCAAATTGCAGATATAAGAGTCTTACATATATAGGAGCTCCTAGTGAAAAGGTATCATCATATTTAAAAAACCAAAATATTAACGTAGCTTTTAAAACCAATAATACGCTTGGGAAGTATATTAAAAACAATAAGGGTAAAATTAATCCTAATAATAAATCGGGGGTATATAAATTAAATTGTGGTAGTTGTCCAAAATTGTATATTGGTCAAACAGGCCGTACTTTCAAAAAACGCTATTCCGAACATTATAATAGCTATACAAAAAACAAAAATAATTCTACTTACTCAAATCATATTTTAGCTGAAAATCATTCTTTTACAGACAACTTTGAAATTTTACATGTAGAAAATAAGAGCCTTAAATTAAACCATTTAGAAACACTTGAAATAAATAGATTTAAAAATTCAGATAACTTACTAAATGATCAATTAGATATTAATAATTCACCCTTATTAAACCTCTTTCCCAGTTTTCTGTGAGATAATCCCGGTAATGGGCTATCTTATTGTTATTTGATGGATATTATAATTACCTAAGTACCCTTATTTACTTTAAATAGTTAGTTTATTTTGTAATGTTATTGATGTTTTCTTAAGTACTTTGTTTTGTTAAATTATTTTGTATATATATTGGATACCGAATTGTAAATAGTCACATTTGAAAAAGAAGTTGTACTTCGAAACATATGTCATGTTAGTGTTTGTTTAAAAATTTTTATTTTTAAAATAAAAGTGTGAAAATCTACCAAATTTGGTTTTACTCTTTCAAAATTAAATGGATTTTCATCAAGTAAAGGCCGAAACAATAAATAAATATTTAAGATTTTGAATTCTGTATTTTTATAGGAGTTAATCCCTTTAAGTAAATAAATGTAGTTCGGTGTCGAAGATGTTGGTAATTTGTGTATTGAATAATTTGTACATACACTGGTTAATAATTTAAACAATGTTTTTTCTGGTGTACCTAATAATTATTTAAGGTTATCTTGTAGTTGACGAGTCTAGAAATCCGCATATTCACACCATTCCGCACTGAAGTCTAGAATTTAACACAAATTTGAAGTTAAAAATAACAATCGTATTACTTGAAAATCTACAGATTTTTTGATTTTTAATCGATGTTAAAATTGGTAAGTACATGATAAAAAGTAAAAGTTACTTCAATATGCTTATTTCCTGGTTCCAAATAATTAAATATAACCTTGTAACTATATGTTACGATTCCAACTATCAGAACTAGCCGGAACAAGAATGGTCCAGACCCTTCAATTATAAGATTATCATTATTTGAATTTGAATTGAATTTTAACTTATGTAATCTATCTTTGTTAATAAGAATGTAATTAATTCTTCAACAATAAATAATTTTGAATCGATTCAAATAAACTTGTGTATAATGTTAACGAATGCTGAACAATAAAATTAAGGTGAAATGAATTATGATCAGTATATTTTTTTAGTCGCCAATTTTCTTAAATAATCAGTTTGAAAGTATGTAGTCACTTTTATAGATTATAAATGTAATAATTTAAGTTTAAATTAGTCATCAAACATGGCCATCAATAACTTGTATGCACAGATAAATTACTTTCTTGTATGGTTGGGTGCTGGTAAACCCCTTTATGTATTTAATAAATAGAAACACTTGGCAAAACATACTTTATTTTAATAAAAAGCACAGAGGTGTTATTTTAAATTGATTTATTTATGTTTAAAAATGGTTTATACATATTGTTTACTTCTTTATCTTACTTAACACTTTATAATGTATATTTCTTGTTCTAAATTTAAACATTTAGCCCAGTCTCTTAAGGTAGTAAACCCAGGTAAAGGATAATGAACAGTTCTTAAAATCTATAAGCCTTAGGACGAATGCTTCTTAGGGAGATTGTGGATGCTATGTCATCCGAACTTCAACGAATTCTTTTTTTATTTTCATTGTATAAAACATTTATTTAACCCGGAGTGAAACATTTACTTTACTTTCCTGAATTTCCACTTGAGAATTATTTTTCAACTGGCTAATTTCTTCTTTCAATGAAAGTATTTCTATATTTGATTTGTTGCATTTTTCAGTAATTTTGTTTAGTTCTTCACGAAGACTCTTAATAGTTTTCTCTAAAATAATAATTTTATTTCGGTGGTCACATCTGAAACAATAACATACAGTTAATATTGAAATAAAAGCAATTATCACTTCAAAGTTTAATATTTAATAAAAAAATTGTTTTGAAATGATTGTAATGTTAATTAGTACATGCTAAGTTGTGTAATTTTCTTTTCAAAGCCACATTTTTTGTTAATAAGGTAAATTTGTACATACGTTTCTAGTTCTGATGATACCAATATATTTTGAGTGTCTGTTTCCAAACTTTGATTCTCCTTGTCCTGGTCTGCAGTTGACAATTGTCTGGAATGCCCCGAAATATTAACAAAGCTCTCAATAAATGTTTGTCGATATCTTTTTGCCTGTCTTCTTAATCTATCGTCACTTTCTGCAGACAATTGTCTTTTTTTCAATGGGAGATTTTCAGTAGGAACTGCCGTTTGTTTTAAGTTTCTGCCAGTCTTAGTGGAGTAGTTTAATAGCCTCTGTTGTAAGGGTATTTTAAAACTATCCTTCGAAAAATGTATGGAACAAATACAAGCTTAAAAAAGAAACAAGACATAAAATCAATCATATTCAAATTAGGTTTGCAAAAATCATACCATTTTTCAAATTAATTGTATCTTTTCACCCGCAACCGTTGACCCAGGCTTTGGCTATATCTGTTTTCGGAAATCCAAAATACTTAATATTTGTTCCCTTTGTTTTTCTTGAATAATTCTTGCTGCCAAACACTGCAAAACCTGGCATTTTGTTAGTAACTACACACCCTAAAATATAGTAGATTTTAATATACCAATAATATAATAATAATAATGATATATTAAAATAACAATAATGAATAGAAACCATTTTTATTATCTTTAAAATACAACAAAAATGTTACATAACCTAACTTTATATCAATTACACTACTAACTTAATTAGAAATTAATTTAATAATACGTACCAATAATTTCTAAACAGGCCTATTGAATATAGAAATGATATTAAATATTAAGAAAAATATATCTATAAACTTCTAAAAACTACCAGGAAAATATAAGAATAACTTTAAAAGTTGCTTTTTAACATTGGAGACATAGGCAAAACAAAAATATGCTCCGAAGGTGACGTCATGCGCAAGAATGACCAAATTTCGTACCGCTTACCGCTTCACCTGTATTCTTCCACCATGCAATACAGTAAATTTATATCTATAAGGTTCTCTAAAATTATATCGAATTTCACCATACTATACAGGAGACTAAAATATTCAGGTAAAGTGAGGACATAACCAATTTTTTATTTTCCATTGTGAGAGTGGTCATGTTGCATTGGCGGAAACGTTCGAGGGCATATTTGTCAGCGGAATTGATGTTGATTTTTTGAAAAATGTTTTCCATCAAGGGTTGGACGTTTCTCGTTATGCTTCATGGTTTTTTTGCACACTCGATGGAAAGGCACATCTCCCTTGCATTTTATCTTTATTACCGGACCGAGATTTTATCTGACTGCAGCTGTTTTGTAAAATCCAAATAAAGAAAATGATTCTATATTGCATAAAGTAATTTTTTTGAGGTAAGCGGTTCTTTTCACTTTGTTTAGCAAATGTATTCGTGAATCCTAATTCTAATAGTACGGTTAGGGAAACTTCACAACAATAAAAACTAAAAATAGTGGTTTTACTACTTTATTTCACTTTACTCCAACTGAAATTAACTCATGATATTCTAGAAATATATTATTTTTCGTTAAAAAAAAATATCATCTGAAATATTTTCTGTAAAAAATTGTCTTCTATTAAGGTGAAAATAAAAGAGATAAAGGATAGAGCAGAGAAAACGTATTTTACTACCTCTGAGGTTACGTAAATTGCCCAAAAGACTGATAATAATGAAGGAATGCTATTATTCCCCAGAAATATACCCCTGACTAGGTATTAGATCTTTTAGTCTGTGTGAAAAAAGCAATATTAAAACCAAATAAGGTTAACTTACTAAGAAAATTAACTAATACTTAAAAGTTTGATAGCGCTGATGCTAAAGTTAAGCTTAGTTGATAAGGTTCATACCAAACTTAGAAAAACTTAGAAAATTACTTAGAAATAGCTACTATTAATTAGCAAAACCCAATAAGCCAACTACATAGCGCCGACCACACAAGGCTATATCAGCAAGTAAAAAGGGATAATATTCTAGCTATGCCTACTGATACAGCCATAACCACATACAAATTTGAAAGAAATTTTTAAATATAAATACCAGCCCAATAATCCTGGAAACTGGGACATCCCGTACAGGCTGAACTCGTCTGGTACACAGATGGTTCAAAAACAAAAGAAGAAGCCGGTGCTGGAATCTATGGACCCAAGTCGAAATCAACGATTTAGCTGAATTTAGGAAAATATGCAACAGTGTTCCAGGCTGAGCTAATAGCCATTACAACACTGTGCAAGAGAAATATTAAATCAGCAAGTATCAGGCAAAACTATTGCCAGGCAGCTCTAAAGGCAATTCTGTCACCAGAAATCAAATCAATACTGGTGGAAGACTGTCTAGAAGACCTGACAGAGCTAAGTAGTCAAAATAAGGTGACCTTAGCCTGGGTTCCAGGCCATAAGGATATCAGGGCAACGAAAAGACCGACGAATTAGCCCGAGAAGGCTCAGATAAGACCATGACAGGCCCCGAACCCTTCTGTGGAGTTGCTAAGGCATTGTGCAAGGCATCCATTAAACAATGGATGCAAAAAGAGTCCCAGGAATGGTGTAACAACTATATAGGACTGAGACAGGCCAAACAGTTCATCAAGGAACCATCGGCAAAGACCTACTGGATCAAAAGCGTCAAATCGTTAGGATAACAGTAGGCCTTCTTACTGGACACTGTCGCCTCGAAAGGCACATAAGTGTTATAAATCCAGCAGAAGAAGCAACTTTGTGCAGGTTCTGTGAAGAAGAAGAGGAAACATCATTCCACGTCCTGTGCCAATGCAAAGGCCTGGCTGGAATGAGGTTTCTAACATTGGGCAAAGAAAATCCAATTGCATGCAACTACATGCGGGAGCCACTGTCAAAGCTACTAAGTCTAATAAAAAAGACCAGGCTAGACGACATACTCTAAAACACACAATAAATCTGAAAAGGTCGCGGTGGACAAGGAGAAATAACGTCCAACTCCTAATCTAATCTAATCTAAATCTAATCTAAATACCGCACTAGAAAAATTACTATGATCCAGTAACTAGAGTTTCATCGATTTGTTATACGATAGAGAAAAAAAATAAGCAAGTTGTCATGAAATGAAATCACTGCAAATAAGTCATCGACAAATTGACACAAATCTATAAATTACTGCTCACCGGAAAAACAATCTTAAATAACGAGACGATAAAGGTTTAACTCCGTTGCAGGTATTAAATTTAAAATGAGACATGTCCAGTGACGACGCAATAAAGGTCAAGATCCTTCGGCTTAAGTTAAAACGCAAAATGGCTTTTTCTCGAAAAAAAAAAAAACCCTCTAAATGGTTAAAAAACTTCATTTTTCAACTCAAATTACTGAAATCTACCCCTAACTAACGAGATAGTATAAATTAATGAAATTTGTATCCGCTTATCACTAAAAAAATCCCTGCAACAAATACCCTTAGTCGTCAGACAACGCTATAACGCAGCATTTAGCTAACAATTCACCTTAAATATTAAATAACAATAACAAATAACAATAATAGTATCAATTACAATCCAAACTATAATCGTTTTCAAAATAGAAATGTAAATACAAATATGGGTCAAACTTCACAAAATACTGCACAAGTAAATTTCAACAGAAGGTCCAATAGTTGTAGTAGAGCAGGTTTCTCGAGCACACAGGTCAATGTACAGGACATGCGAACAAGTACGAGTTCTGATATTGCTCATGATATAAACAGTCCTGGGTCTAGTTTCAACGATACTGGTACTCAGAATTTACACTAATGGATGGAGTAAAACGCAATCTGTATAATTACATCCATCCACGTGAATTTCTCAAAATTCGGGATAGCCTAGAACAAAAACAAAAAGTTAGTTTAGTTGTGATAAAAGCAAATAGTGTAAAGGTTTTAATTGACACGGGATCTGAGACATCATTAATAAGTGAAAATATTATGAATAAATTGAATCTAAATAATAAAGTTGCAAAAGTTCCTAAAATTAATCTATTTGGTAAAAATAAAAAAAAATTCAGTGAAGTGAACAAATCCATAATGATTAAGTTAAACAAGGAAAACAAGGACATTGAAGTACAACTTCTAGTGGTGAAAGACATGAAAGAGTATGATATTTTATTGGGGATAGATGAATTACAGAAAAACAATGCAGACATCAACTATGAGAACAAAACAGTGAATTTGAATGGGATAAAAATTGGATTTGAAGAAAATAATACAAGATTGGAAGAAAAAAACTCAAGTATGATTTTAAATAAAGAAAGTTGCAAAGAAGAAATGTTAGCAAAGAAAATGTATTGTATTTTTAATTAAAATAAAATGGTATTTGTAGAAGGAGAGAGAATAGAAAAAAATTAAGATAATTTAAATGGTAATTATGAAGATGGAAAAGAAGCAAATAATATAATAAACATTGAAAATTAGAAAGAGATGAAATTAGACTGTGGAAGAGAAAAGAAGGAAAAGATGCTGAAATTGTTGGAAAAGTACGAATAATTATTCAATAAAAAATCAAGAGTTGCCAAGAATTTTGTACATAGTTTGAAAGTAAAAAACATTAAAACGTTTAGAGGAAAAAGCTATCCGATCCCATACAAATATAACGACGAAATGCAAGAAGCTACAAGAAAATTACTAAAAGACAAGATTATAGAACATAGTACTATTCCATATATAAACCCAATTGTGATTATCAAGAAAAAAGATGGATACATCCGGATTTGCCTAGATGCAAGGGAATTAAATAAAAGATGCATACCGAAGTATAAAGCACCTCTAACCATAGAGGCAATTTTAGGAAGAATATCGCTGGCAAAAATTTTCACGAAAATGGATTTGAGACACAGTTTTTGCTTGATACCTCTAGACAAAGATAGAGATTACACAGACTTTATGATAGATGAAGTTGTGTACAGATTCAGAGTTGTACCTTTTGGAACGCAGTCTGCGATTTCAGCTTTACTAAGTTTTAAAAATATTCAATACATTACATTGACGATATACTAATATTCTCTGAAAATGAAGAAGAATACTAGAAACACATATAAACTATTTTATATGCGCTAGATGAAGCAGGTTTAAAGCTAAATATTACTAAATGCGAATTTTTCAAAGAAGAAGTGACCTATCTTGGTTACAAAATAGATATGGATGGTGTGAGCATGGATACTAATAGGATCAAAATTATTAAGGATTATAAGAGACCAACAAACCTAAAGACACTTAGAGGCCATTATAGCAAGTTTAAATTAAAACATACAAACCATTATAACACATTACAATATTTATCGACTATTCAGAGCCTATTACGAGTATTTTTAGAAGCCCATTTAAAGTCAATTAAAATCATATTTAAAGCGAATATAGAGCTATGCTATGAAGTCTATTTAGAATTAAAAGCATGTTAGGAGATCATCTTTATTTAGAGTTTATTTAGTCTAGATTTATCTAGAACTTATGTTTATTTAGATATCTTTTTTATTTGGAGTATCTATTTATTTACAGCCTATATTAATTTAAAACCTTTATTTATTTAAAGGCTATAATGATTTACAAATCTATACATCATTATAAAAACAATAAAGACTTATGTAATTTGAACTCGATATATTTTACTTGATATGATTACATATCTTTAGAAAGTAGTTTTCATATCAAATTACCTCAATATTATTATACTCGTACATTTGAAACGAATAGCAGATAACTTTAGCGCTTTATCCATTATAGTTTATAAATTGTTTTACCTGAAAACTAGGTAATAACAGAGAAGTGGTTACGTTGGCTACAATCCAAACATTTTATCCGCGTAATGGAAATATTATTCCAAAAGTTATACCGTAAACAAAAAGCGTGCTTTCCAGACCAATCTCTATTGAGTCGGTCACATAAATCATACCGAAATACATTTAAATATATATGATTTTCCACTAGAACGTTTTATGTTACTATAACCTAGAATTGTTTTGAAAATAATTAACTATAACGTTGTCCACTCAGTGTGCCAATTTGTCACTGTCTCCGTACTCATATACACTTGAATTAATGACAGTTTTTGTACAGTTGACCGCGACAGTTTGTCCTTTACCGATTTGTTTCCTTTTCGGGATTAGGCCAGTAGCGGATGATATTCAACCAACGACGCACAAAGGGGTATTTGAACAATTTACGCGGCCAAAATTATTTTTTGGTCTTTATCGATTCTAAACGATATTAATAAATAAAACAAATATAGAAAATATAGAAAAAAAAATATAGATATACAATATTATCTAACATTATTCGTTTAAATTTTCATCTTTCTGAAGAATTACCAGCTTTAAGCGGCTTTGCAGACATTTGTAAATTAATTGTTTCTGGCAAAAAGACTTTATTTTTCTTCTTTTAACGTTCCTAATGATATTTAAGAGGGGTCTGAACTTACAAGCAGGCGATTAAAAATATCCGTTATAATTCAAGAGTGTATTATATTAAATTGTTTGGGAGGAACCTAGTGTTTTCTTTTGATCCCAGACTATACAAAGGTTCACAGAGATCTGTCTAGTGTGATACCGTGGATCTTAAAAGGTTAGTACTTATTTTTAACGTAATTTTAGGCTACATTACCACTGAAATTGACTCTGGTGTATCTGTCTACACTGTTTCTGAGTTATCATTTATAAGGGGTTGCTAATTATCAGAGTTCAGTACAACGAAAGAGTTTGATCCTTATTCTGCAACAAAGAATCTGGCGCGATACAAATCCTACACCGCAGAAGGGCTAGTCGGTGTAACTGTTACCAGGATTGTTCCGATAATTGGTAATTTGTCTCTTTGGGGTAAGTAGTATAATATTTTTTGGGGTGAATAATTTTATTAAAAGAAAAAACGGTAACAATTTTCGCGCGAAGTCTTGGCGGTATGAGTGGAAATGCTTGTTACGTGCTTCCGCGGCTTCTTCAGACAGCTGTTCAATAGGCAACAATTCAGTTTTTATTATAACTGTACCATGAACAAGTATTTTGTGCATCGTTGGTGTTATTGGGTGCCAAGAGTATAGCTGCACATATAAGCGAGCAGCATTAAATGCGTATTTGTCATATTTTTTTGGATCAGTTATATGTCCGCTAGAAATCATTTCTAGTATGACCTTTAATTTATAAATTAGGTCATAACTGCCCATTATTTTGGAAGCCACTTTCGGGTCTTCAAAAAATTTTAGGCTCGTGTTTCCATCATTTGTGTTGCCAAAACCAGTTTCATTTCGAAATATTTTCTGAATTTCCAGATTTCTTTCTTTTTCAATATTTTTTCCGTTTCTGTTTTTCTCTCTGTATTTTTTCACTGGCAATTTATAAGCCAAAAAGACGAATCCTTGCATGTAGAACTAAAAGTCCAAACTCTGTAGCTTCATGATTAATCTGGTTTTTAAATTCAAATTGGATGAAGTCCTTAGAGGTTGCACCACCTATGTAACATTGGCTTGTGGATTTTGTACCAGTGGCAAGATTACAGACCTTTTCGTCTACCATTGTCATAATGAACACATGTTTAACCAAAAATTGTGTTTCATTCAAGTCCACCTCTATTGCATTTAGCGACTTAACAGATTTTTTCTCAAAAGTTATCTCTTCTTCTGTTATTTCAGTAGTCTCTTTAAAGAATCGGAATCTCATAGGTCGACAATACCAAGGAGAAGAGGGTGTTGGGTTTGCCCATACAATTTTTTTATCTTTATCATAAACCAATCGTAGAGAAACGAAACAGCTCGCGACTAAGTCGGCATCATTTTCAAATTTTTGTATGAACTAAGATTGCTGAGATCCATGGCAACCCCATTTACAAATTATCTTCAGGTTATCTCGTACTTGTTCTTTCAATGATATCAAAATCTCTTCTAGGAATATTGATAAGCGCATAACTGTAAGATCCACTAAAGGCTGTACATCACTCTCCGCACAGGTACTAGTTACTCTGCATACTAACAAAAAAAGTAACAATTATAAGTTAAATTAGGTTTCGACTGGAGCAAACAGATTTCGACTGAAGAGTCGTCTTGATGTAGGGTTGCCAGATTTACGAAAGTAAAAAGAGACAAAACATTAGGTTTAAATACCAAGTATTTTTATAATCAGGTTCATTATTTGTGAAATTTCTAAAAAAAAGGTCATCAGCTCGTATTTTCATATAAATCCAGTTCTTCCTTTTTTATTTACGGCTTTGAATATTATAAAACGTGGCAGTTGCATAAAAAAGAGTGGCATTTGCATAAAAATAGTGGCATTTGCATAACAGAGTAGAATTTTTCTCAAAAGCTGGACATTTTCGTACTGTGGCGTTGAGCGTACAAGCAAGTCAGAACGCGTGGAAAATACGCCTAAATTGTGACGTCTGGCAACCCTATCTTGTTGCCTAAAAGGAAGCTGTGGTGGTCGGTCTAAACAGTGTTAGTTTGCTTCTAAAATTTATCAAATTTTAACTGGTATGTACAAATAAAAAAATTTTAAACCTACTACAAAGTATTCTAAATCAACATACGATCTCTTCACGCATGTGCCAGCCCTTTAAACAAGAGAATTTAAATATTTATTAAATTCACTATCAGTAATAGCTATTCCCAAAAACCAAAAAACTTATATCTGGTCGTTTTATCAGTTAGCATTCTGAAATTTTATACGAATTTAAATTGTTAAAGCAGGCCATACACCATAAATTATCCCACTGAAATATTAAAACCTACTACAAAGTATTCTAAATCAACATACGATCTATTCACGCATGTGCCAGCCCTTTAAACAAGAGAATTTAAATATTTATTAAATTCACTATCAGTAATAGCTATTCCCAAAAACCAAAAAACTTATATCTGGTCGTTTTATCAGTTAGCATTTCTGAAATTTTATACGAATTTAAATTGTTAAAGCAGGCCATACACCATAAATTATCCCACTGAAAATGTCCCCAAGCCAAGATGTATCAAGCAGACAATTATTAGAGGAAATTGTGAAAAATCGTATTGAAATTAAGAACTTTATTGACGCATTAGAAGTTAGACAGTAGACAAAATTAAAGAAATAATTGAAAGAGTAAAAACGCTTATAGTACTCGTAGAATCGCAATCGACACGGAGTAATAAATCAAAATTTTATGGGAGTCTTATACCACAGACGGCTCAAACAAAATCTGTGATTTTAAACAACCGGCAGTTACAAGGTGTGGTAACGTTAAGATTTTTACTTGTGCCGCCCGGTTTTGTGGAACGTAACAATGGGCTACCCTTATTTTAATTCGGGAAATCTACGATTTTTTCGCAGTAGGATCTCCTTGCTTCTCTCTGTTTTTGTCTGACGATTTTTTTGTATTTTATGAGTGAGATTTGTGGTTTTTGCCTTTTTTAAGGATTTCCTAGCCATCTTCCTGAGATGATCCAATTCGTGACACTACCATGTAGAGATCTTGTAAATACTAATGATACGATTATATTTGGAGACTTCAACATGGAGTTTAGATCTGATGTGGGTATAGTCAACAAGTTCAAAAATACTATACAGGATTCGGGATTTAAACAAATTGTCAAAAAACCAACAAGAATATCAAAAACTTCGTCTTCCTTGATTGATTGGATAATAACAAATAATTTCTCGCTAATTGAACTTCCACGAGAATTTCCAGTAATGTCAGATCATGAATTAAAGGGATGGTGTATAGATCGGAAAAAGGAAATGACTTGTGTACGTAAAATAAATAAGGAAAAAATCAAGAAAATTACAGAGGATCTAATAGAAGCATCATGGGATACGACCTCAACAGATACCGATGTTTTATACAGGAACTTTATCAATAATACCACAAAGTCTATAGAAAAAATTGCCCCATTAGAAATAATGGTGAGTACTAGTAAACCATGGGTAAATAATAAAATATAACAAGCACAAAAAGTTCGTGATGAAGCATATAGGAAATTTACCATAACAAAAATTGAAGAAGATTGGAAATTATATAAAACTAAAAGAAATAAGGTAACGACCATAGTCAGACAAGAGAAGAAGACATATTTTGAGGACAAAATAGATAAATCTAAAAATGATGGAAAAGAAATGTGGAGAACTATAAAACAATTGCTAGGTCAAAATAAAAAAAAGTTAGATGTTGAAAAAATTATTTTTAGTGAACATAATAGTACTGTGGAAGAGAACTTTAATAATTTTTACAAAAACAGTATCCAGGAAATCGCAAACAGCATTGAAGATAAGAGGATTTCACCCATGGAGGACGTCAATATCAACAGTGAGTTTGGTGCTTTTAAAAAAATAAGTTTTAATCAATTAACAAAAATAGTGAACAATCTTAAAAATAAAAGTTCAGGTGACGCATGTTTAAGTATTGCACTATTGAAGGGGTTATTTTGTGTTATCAGGTACCCTCTTCTTAATCTGGTAAATACGGTCCTTGTAAAGGGTACGTTTCCCAGTGATTTAAAAGTTAGTGTAATTGTGCCAATAGCCAAAATATCATGTCCAACAAGACCAGAAGATTGTAGGCCTATAAATTTATTACCATCTGCTGATAAGATCATTGAAATTGTAGTAAGAGATCAGCTCAAGTCTTATTTTGAAGACAATAATATTTTGTATGAGGGACAGTCAGGGTTTAGAGACCAACATTCTTGTGAAACAGCTCTCCAATTTGTTTGTGCGAATTGGAGAAATGATATGAATGAAAATAATATTATTGTTAGTGTTTTTATTGACTTTAAAAGGGCTTTTGAAACAATAAATAGAAATTTTTTATTAAAAAAGTTGCAAAATTACGGTGTAAATTCGGTAGCATTAAATTTAATTAGGGAGTATTTGTCTAATAGGTATCATAAGACTAAAATAGGAAATAATATATCTAGTGAAACAGAAAGCCACTACGGGATACCGCAAGGAAGAGTGTTGGGTCTACTTTTATTTATTATTTATGTAAATGACATTCATAAACGATTAAAAAGATCATTTATTAGCCTTTTCGCGGACGACACGCTCATTTCAGTATCTGGTAGAGATTTACAGGAAATAATTCAAATATTAAATGAAGAATTGTCTATTTTGTATGACTGGCTGTGTGTAAATAAGCTTAAATTAAATACTGCAAAAACAAAATATATGATCCTAGGATCAAAAGCACAATGCAGACAACTTAATGCGCATGATCAAGTAGTAGAAATAGGTGGTGAACCATTTGAACAAGTACTGGAAATAAAATATTTAGGAGTCATTATTGACCAACAATTAACTTTTAATAATCATGCCAATTACTTATGTAAAAAATTAGGTAAAAAAATTGGTTTTTTTAGAAGGATTTCATGTAACTTGTCGCAATGGTCAAAATCTCTGATTTATAATACAATAATACGCCCACATTTTAATTATTGTAATGAATTACTATTATCAGCTACTAAAGAAAACATCAACAGATTGCAATTGTTACAAAATAAATGTTTAAGGATAATATTAAATTGTAATATTTACACTTCGGTCAGGGAAATGCATGAACAGCTGAATGTCTATACAGTTGAGCAAAGCATTAAAATGTCGAATTTAATACTAATATATAAGATGATACATCACAAAACTCCGAAATACCTTAGTACACTACTTGTAAAAAGATCTGAACTTCATTTACGTCCACTCAGTTCAATGGACAATTTTAATATTGATTTCACAAAAAAATCTTTTTTGATGGGCTCATTATTGCAGGAAGGGATTCGTCTTTTTAATGCGTTGCCTAAAAATATAAAAGATGCCCCAACTCTAGGTAGTTTTAAAAATATGATTAGTAATTATCTAGGTTTAGGTAACCTATAGTTTTAAGTTTAAATTGTAAATATTTGTTTATAACTAGCTGAAAGCTAAATAAAGAATTTACTTACTTACTTACTATGTGTTAGTCGTTTGATCGTGTTGGACCAGCCTCAAAGGACAGTATTTTTTTTATGAATTGTTTATTGTGCTTTGGATAATATTCGAGTACTTCTCTAAAGCATTGTTATTGGTTGGTGGTTCGGCCTCCATCTCTCTCAAAGCCTCTTGGAGAAGGTGGGCATAGGTTGCCCTGTCCGTCTTCCTAGGGTTTCGAGATAGCGTGGAGGTTGGCAACATCAAGTTTATTGTGAATGTTAACCAGCGGTTATCTGACATCGAAATGTTATCAGACACTTGCCAGTTTGTAATTGATTTATAGATACCAATTGTGGATAAAGTGATATCTATTAGTTTTTGACTGCGACAGTTTAAAAATGTTGATGTAGTACAAAGATTTTTGGTAATTATATAATCATAAAGTGACTTACCTCTAGCGTGATAAGCGTTTGAGTCGCAACTTATTACCAGTTCAGATTTCTGTTCCAGGCAGTAATCAATCAGATTCTGGATCTCTTTGATCTCTTTACTGGGTGGTGGAATGGTTGCGTCTGAGGGGAGGTATGCAGTTTCCAGGATTAATGTTCTCTTTTAATGGCATATTTCATCCTAATTGCAGTTAAATTGGAGGTAGAAAGGTGTACCATTGAGTGGGCTTTGTATTTCCTAGGAATGTAAATGGCTGTCCTAGGTTGTTGGTTGCTGGGAAAGCTAAAAATTGAACCATTTAGATTTTTAAAACCTAAAATTTTAGCTTCTATTATCCCGGGATCCTGGATGAGCGGTATTGTATCTTGCAGCTCATCAAGGTAACGGCATAATGTTGCTATATATACCCTTTTATGCTGCAAGTTACATTGTATAATCGTTAACTCTTTTATTGCTTTCCGGTCCTCCGTTGAAAATTGGGCCGCAAGGTGGTTATTTAATTAATCATTCCTTTATCCGAAAGTGGGGAGGGGGTAGTCTCTTGAGGCTCCTCGGAGTTTTCTGGCTGGAGGTAATCGATTGCCATTTTTTCTGGCTCAACCGTTGGCCCTAATTGGGGGGAAGCGGGTCCTTTACCAAGGAATCTTCACTGGGCCTCGCTTCAGCCTCTTTTTCGACCTTTGGTCTCATAGTCAATGAGGTAAACGCATAGCTCATCCCCATTGATTTGGCCTTTAGGGTTCCCATGTCTTCGACTACGATGCCGAAGACGAAGAGATGGCACTTAGGGTCTTTTTTGATTTCATGGTGGAAGGTGCACCACTTCGACACTTGCAAGTTTGGATTTTGTCCCTTAAGTCGTCTGAGCACATCCTCTTTCTCGTCAAGGTCAGCTTGGGCTTCCCCTGGGATCCAGAGATAGGCTTTGGTGAGCTTGGAGAGCTTGTCCATTCTTACAACTGCTGGTGTTGCTCGTTCCCATGTTTTTGAGGTTGGTACCTTGATTTTTAGCCATTCCAACGTCGGATCATCGTCACACGTCACTTTGATGATTTCACCAGAGTACGTCCAAGACCTGAATGTGGTTGGCTTGATTTTGCTGCAGGAGGCAGACAAAATTGTTTTGTCCACCTCTCCCATCAGTGTCTTTTTGACAAGAATTTCTCTTTCGGTAGTTATCTTACCGTAAGGGTTATCCTTGTCTATTATAGCTACTTTCAGGTGGCTCGTAGCTGCATTATTGTAGCTTATTCCAGACAGAACTTTGTGGTCCTGTCTGGGTTTTTTCCCTTCTGGGGCGTTACCTCGGAAGAGGTGTGAGATCGCGGCCTTTTCTTGTCCCTAGTTGCGCCGTGTTCCTGGCCTCTTGTGGAGGCAGAACGAGCATCGCTGCCTAAGGATTTAATTAAGCCGCTTTTGTTTAGTTTGAAGTGAGGGAGTTTGCTGAAGGTGGCGGTTGTCGTAGCACTGCCTACCTGCTTTTAAATCATACATTCATCCACTAGAAGTAATCCAGCGCAGGTTCTTAAAAATAATTTTTAATAAATCGCCTCGATGTTCATCAGATGATCTATATAATGAAAATGAAGTGGTCGATGTAAAGCAACTATATTACCTTAGAATGCCTTAAAATATCAGGACCCTAAACTCTTAATTAAATTACCTTAGCACGAACATGACACACGAAAAAAAACATTATACACTACCAAAAATGCAAAAATCCTCGTCAACATTCTTTATGATATATCGCTCAAAAAATATTTAACTGTCCCGGAAAACATTAAATTTAAAAGGCAGACAAATTTAAAAAAATCATGTAAAAAATTAATGTATAGTAAATTAAGACATTATTTTAAAGAAACAATTTAATTCTGTTTCTAGTCTTGAGTTTTGTATTTCTTCTTACTTGTTATTAATATTCACCAAAATTTAAATTAAAAAAAAAAAAAAAACAGAAAATGATAATTAATTAGGTTTAATTTATATTATATTTAGTTAGGTACATTTAAAATGTATTGGGTTTTATGGTTTCTATCTTTTTCATGGTTTTTATTTTTTTATGGTTTTTATCTTTTTTATCTATTTTGTATTTTTTGTCTCTGTTTTTTATCATATTATGTTTAATTTTAAACACATATATTACTAACTAAAACAGGTATTATTCACCTATCAGTTCATACTACTTGTTCACACTGTTTAGTTTGTAGACTTTGTAAATGTTATGAATAAATTATTATTATTATTATTATAATTATAATATTATTATTATATGGTTAATAATATGGTAAAAATTAAAATGATGTTAACATACCTTATGTTCTCATTCTTATTGTCATTATGCACCTCTTTATTTTAAATAAATCTTATTTACATGTTTTTGCTAGTGTTTAATTTAAAAAGTATCAACATCCAAAAAATTCGTCAAATCAAATAGTTTAAAAGAGGTATTAAATAAGTTCTATTAAGGCTTTCTTCGGAAGTTATTTCAAAACTTCTTCAGTAATTATATCAAAGCCAGGAACATTTTTAGCATCGTACTCTTCTGAAAATCTCGCAAACTACTATCAATAACTGGCCTAAAATCCTTCACCAAGCTCCCTCCGCAACATGGACCACACTCTCTCGAAGACCCAAATTTATGGGTTTTCGGACTTACCTAATAAAAACCATACAACAGCTCCGTGACCGCGAAAACAAAAAAAAAATCAATATGGCGGCGAGGAAGTTTTGCGTTGGGGTCTCTTGACTCCTTGCGATAGACCCAGCGGGGTTTGACGTAAAAACGGTTAAGAGGATCCCGAATAATATTAATGGATGACGTTTATTAATGTGCTACGAAAGCATTCGGTATGTGCGGCTGGAATTTTATTATTAAGATTATACGGAAACAGGTGAAGGTTTTTGTGATAACGCATATGTCATGGTAATTTCGAGAGAGCGTTTCATCGTTTAGATTAATGGACTTTTGAAAAATATCATTTCGATGTCTGTTTTTTACCGGGTGGTCAAATTAGAGATGTACAGTTTTCAGAAAAAATACTTGATTTTTATTTTGTTATGTCAAATGTGGACCAACGTTAAAAATCAACAAAAAATATCTTTTTTAAAATTTAATCTTCCTCGTTCTAAAACATAAGATACAGTACTATTTTCACATATGTTTCTTTCGAATTTCTTTCCATCCAAACTCTAAAAATCTATTTTAAGTGGACAGTATTTAAGCCGATAATGGTTAAAAAAATCTCCATTTGTCATAATATGTCATAAGAGATCTTAAAACATCTTTGAACATCTTAAAATGTCTTAAAACATCTTTAAAATCTTAGAACATCATGGATCCTTCAAGAAAATTTTGTAACATTAAAAAAACATTTCAAAAAATTGTAACACAATTATAAAACATCTTAAAACAAACATCTTAAAACAAACATCTTAAAACATCTTAAAACATCTTAAAACATCTTAGAACATATTAAAACATCTTAAAACATCTTAAAACATCTTAGAACATATTAAAACATCTTAAAACATCTTAAAACATCTTAAAACATCTTAAAACATCTTAAAAAATCTTAAAACATCTTAAAACATCTTAAAACATCTTAAAACATCTTAAAACATCTTAAAACATCTTAAAACATCTTAAAACATCTTAAAACATCTTAAAACATCTTAAAACATCTTAAAACATCTTAAAACATCTTAAAACATCTTAAAACATCTTAAAACATCTTAAAACATCTTAAAACATCTTAAAACATCTTAAAACATCTTAAAACATCTTAAAACATCTTAAAACATCTTAAAACATCTTAAAACATCTTAAAACATCTTAAAACATCTTAAAACATCTTAAAACATCTTAAAACATCTTAAAACATCTTAAAACATCTTAAAACATCTTAAAACATCTTAAAACATCTTAAAACATCTTAAAACATCTTAAAACATCTTAAAACATCTTAAAACATCTTAAAATATCTTAAAACATCTTAAAACATCTTAAAACATCTTAAAACATCTTAAAACATCTTAAAACATCTTAAAACATCCTAAAACATCCTAAAACATCTTAAAACATCTTAAAACATCTTAAAACATCTTAAAACATCTTTAAACATCTTAAAACATCTTAAAACATCTTTAAACATATTAAAACATCTTAAAACATCTTAAAACATCTTAAAACATCTTAAAACATCTTAAAACATCTTAAAACATCTTAAAACATCTTAAAACATCTTAAAACATCTTAAAACATCTTAAAACATCTTAAAACATCTTAAAACGTCTTAAAACATCTTAAAACATCTTAAAACATCTTAAAACATCTTAAAACATCTTAAAACATCTTAAAACATCTTAAAACATCTTAAAACATCTTAAAACATCTTAAAACATCTTAAAACATCTTTAAACATCTTAAAACCTCTTAAAACATCTTAAAACATCTTAAAACATCTTAAAACATCTTAAAACATCTTAAAACATCTTAAAACATCTTAAAACATCTTAAAACATCTTAAAACATCTTAAAACATCTTAAAACATCTTAAAACATCTTAAAACATCTTAAAACATCTTAAAACATCTTAAAACATCTTAAAACATCTTAAAACATCTTAAAACATCTTAAAACATTTTAAAACATCTTAAAACATCTTAAAACATCTTAAAACATCTTAAAACATCTTAAAACATCTTAAAACATCTTAAAACATCTTAAAACATCTTAAAACATCTTAAAACATCTTAAAACATCTTAAAACATCTTAAAACATCTTAAAACATCTTAAAACATCTTAAAACATCTTAAAACATCTTAAAACATCTTAAAACATCTTAAAACATCCTAAAACATCTTAAAACATCTTAAAACATCTTAAAACATCTTAAAACATCTTAAAACATCTTAAAACATCTTAAAACATCTTAAAACATCTTAAAACATCTTAAAACATCTTAAAACATCTTAAAACATCTTAAAACATTTTAAAACATTTTAAAACATCTTAAAACATCTTAAAACATCTTAAAACATCTTAAAACATCTTAAAACATCTTAAAACAGCTTAAAACATTTTAAAACATCTTAAAACATCTTAAAACATCTTAAAACATCCTAAAACATCTTAAAACATCTTAGAACATCTTAAAACATCTTAAAACATCTCAAAACATCCTAAAACATCTTAAAACATCTTAAAATGACTTGAAGTGATGTGGCAACTTAATTTTTTACAATAACTATGACCGTGTCAGTCTTCCTATACACCCATCTCGGGTTTAAATACAAAAATACAGAGTATAAAAAATGGTTAAGGAAATGATTCATTTAATATTGACGAACGTATTTAATAGATTTTAATACAAATAAATTTAATTTCAATTTATTTACTTTAAATTAATATACCCATGTTATTTTGTTTTCATTTAATCTAGGTCAATCTAATGAAAAATAATTCATTTTGATGGCAATAAATTTTAAAATTGTAATTATATTTTATTAATTTTATGGCCATAATTGATATGTAGAAATAATTGGTTAGTTATATTTTATTTATAATATATTAAAATTATGCATTTCGATAATCGTTACCAATAATTTATTTAGACGAGAGCTAAAGTTATTTTAGGGGTCAATAACTAACAATTAAACTCATTACATTAGAACAAGAAAGAAGTTCGTTCTGTAAATCATTCTTCTTATTTTCAGAAATCGGCAGTATAAACGAATCCACATCCTGTCTGGATCCATTACAGTGCTGTGCATTAAGAAAATATTCTTAATAATAAAATATAGATTATTTAATATTTTTTATAAATCCATATATCATTGTTACTATCCTTAGGTATATTTGATAACAAAAATGGGGGCTTTATATGTCTTAACCGGATAAAGCTCAGAGCAACGTCTTCCTCTCTTCTCTTTAATCAATATCTACTCCCCCGAAGGCCGAAAGAATAAAGTATTCTAGTGAAAAATGGAAACTAACGTTTCCCATTCAGTATTTCCTGATCTCTTTCCCCGTTATTCTCAATACACACAGAATTTCCTCTTCTTAAAAAGCAACAACTCCAAAATCACGTTCGCTCGCCCATCGATCAAATAGAGCACTCCGTCACATTCTCAGTGACAGAAATCAAACGAACTTCCTTAGCCAAATCGAGGAAACGAAGTTGCGGCCAGAACAATGAGATTAGCGCGAGGCTTCGATTAGACAGGCCGTTCCAGAACTTAGAAATGAAGTTGTGCAACTTGCGAAATGACTGTCTGCCGCACTTCACGCTGATTAATTTATCGTACTTTCCGAAAGAGCACCGTCGCTTTGTTAAAAGAAG